>JANHGB010050331.1:0-23950 GCA_026283785.1 Coracopsis vasa | reverse complement strand
ATGATCAGGGGACTGGAGCACCTCCCGTATGAAGATAGGCTGAGAAAGTTGAGGCTGTTCAGCCTGGAGAAGAGAAGGCTGTGTGAAGACCTCATAGCAGCCTTCCAGTATCTGATGGGGGCTTATAAGGATGCTGGGGACGGACTCTTCATTAGGGACTGTAGTGATAGGACAAGGGGTAACGGGTTAAGATTTAAACAGGAGAAGTTTAGATTGGATATAAGGAAGTTCTTTACTGTAAGGGTGGTGAGGCACTAGAATGGGTTTTGCAGGGAAGTTGTGAATGCTCCATCCCTGGCAGTGTTCAAGGCCAGGCTGGACAGAGCCTTGGGTGACATGGTTTATTGTGCGGTGTCCCTGCCCATGACAGGGGGGTTGGAACTTGGTGATCTTAAGGTCCTTTCCAACCGTAACTATTCTGTGATTCTATTCTAAAAATTCTGAGACTAAAATGAGACTAGTTTGCTTATGAAGGCTGAAATACATACATGTATGTCTTGAT
Source organism: Coracopsis vasa (assembly GCA_026283785.1). Taxonomy (NCBI): domain Eukaryota; kingdom Metazoa; phylum Chordata; class Aves; order Psittaciformes; family Psittacidae; genus Coracopsis; species Coracopsis vasa. The sequence continues at coordinate 23,448 of JANHGB010050331.1, read as the reverse complement.
AAAGTAATTATAGGGGGCAACATTATCTTGCCTAACGCTTATCACTGGAAAGTAGTGGATACTGAGTAATGTCAGCTCTCAAGCTCATTTATTATTTAGCCTGTAGTCATACTGTTCATAGAAATCAGCAGCTATTGTACCATAGGAAAGATATCTGCATTTTATTTTCTGACTTTCTCTGCATTTCTTGGTATGTGGACGAGTCAAACATATGTAAACACATACATCTTTATATGACTTTGATAAAGCAAATGTCTATGGTTTTTGCTGTATTGTTACAAAATATCATATGCAAAAAAAAAAAGCTAAATATGAACTTTTTCCCATTATCCATTTTTTCTTAAGGAAAATTATGTAGTACATAAAGACAAAAGTGTGAAATTCATAGGAATCTCACCCACAAGGCCATCAATGTTTACTTAATTTTTTTGACTGTGAAAATGAGCAATATCATACAGCAGTGTTGTAGAAAGCTACTACTAGTATAATAATAATAATAATGGAAATAACAAGGGGAAAGAATATAAAAATAAAAAGGGAAGGGGAAAAAAACAACAAACACAAATGATCCCCAATGCAATTGCTCACCACCCACTAACAGATACCCAGCCTGACCTGAGTAGTGATCTGGGCCTTCCGGGTTACTCCCCCCGGTTTATATACTGGGCATGATGTGCTGTGGTATGAAATATCCCTTTAACTAGTTTGAGTCATGTGTCCTTTCTCTACTTCCTCCCAGCTTCTTGTGCCCCTCCTCACTGGCAGGACATGAGAGACTGAAAAGTCCTTGATCAGGGTAAGTGCTACTCAGCAGCAACTAAAACATCAGTGTGTTGTCAGCATTGTCTCTCTGAAGCTGAAACACAGCACTGCACTACTAAGAAAGATTAAAATGACTGTTACAGCTGAGCCTAGGACAAGCAGACAAGGGAGAAATGTATGTTTTCAAAGAGATATTTTTCACATTGGAGGGTTATATTGTAAAAATCAGATTAACTCTGAAAATCACTTAGAATGGAAACATCTGGGGAAAGGGGAACTTAGATATTGGTCAAGTTTCTTTGCAAAACATGTAGCTTTACTAACATTTTTGGTAAGAGAAGACAGAGCTATATGAAAGTTCATAGGCAAGGTATTCCAAGTTTCAGAAATAAACTGCAGGCAACACTTTCTGGAAGTATTTACAGATTGTTAAATTAAGCACTCGCCTGTCTTTAATTTGCACAAAAACTTAAGAATAAAAAGGTAGGAGGATTTATTATTTTTTAAATATGCCAGATAACAATGAATTATCGTTTTCCTCTTAGATGATAGGAAAATGGCACTGGACTGGTCTGAATGAATATGTGTATGAGTTCATGTGATATGAAGTAAATGGGAATAAAACTCAGCTACTTCATGAAGCGCCCATGATTCAAGGATCTGTAGCTCCAAGACAGTACACTGTTACCTTTGTTTGAACATACATGATAATAAAATTGGAGGAAGATCTGCTATTTCTGGCTTGTTTGGATTTTTTACCTAGGGAGGGTTATGCTAGAGTGCATCGTGGTCTTAATGATAGTGTTGTTCTGGGATAGGTATAAAACTGAAAGCTGCAGCAGTCTTGATGCTTTCTGATATACTGAATGTGGCTCATAAACCCAGAAATTTCTCATGACATAAATGAAGATGTCTCCATCTGTATCTTCTTGTGCTGTAAATGGAAGATGTAGCACTCATAAGTAAAATCAGATTTTTTGAATCCAGTTCTCAGCTGGCTCCAAACATTAGAACTTTTTGCCCTTGAAATACAGATGTTTACTATATCTGTATTTACATTTACTGTTCTGGCTTTTACTCTTGTGTTCTACATGGAGTCAAAATTTTTCTTTGGGAAGATTTATAATTCCTTCAGTACCCAACAAAAGTAAGTCTGTGGAGTAAGTTAGGTGTGCCCACTGCCTTTGAAAAGTACTATCATATAATCTTAAAACACAGTTTTTTTCTCTGTTTCTGTGAAACTTACCATTAATTTTTTTAGTAACTGTGTTTTACAAAAGAAGTTTTCATAATTTTGCCATTTATTGCACTTATAGTAATGATACATGGATAATTGCAGTAAATAGTCTGTTATTCCAATCCAAAGGCTATTAAATTAGCCCTAAAGGTAGATCACATCTATAGATCACACATAAGGATCTAGTATTTGTACAGATCTTCTGAGCAACCTAATTATATTCCTCTTTGAAAATGAGAGTAGCCTTCAAAACTGCTAAGGAATTATGTGACAAGGGAAGTAGCTTTAATTGTTTCCCACAGAAGATGCAGGTGAGTCATTGAATTCAGTGAGGTTAATTGATATTGGGCTTAATTTGATTAAGCATGAGAAAATTTCTATATAAATTAGTGTTCAGCATGACAAAACTAATGGTCTAGCTGAGACATGAACTAAATTGTTCCAAATTATTGTGATAAATCACTGAAATGATACTGTACATGTTTTTAAAAAGTCAGAGAGGACATTAGCTGATCGGCTGGGAATATTAGAGAAAAAGTTTTGACATCAGTATGCATGTGAATTTGCCGAATTGCACTGATTTGCTCTTAAGAAAGAATATTGTATTGCCTGCTTTCAGGACTCCCGTACAAACGTCTCAGAATTTCAGTATTGTGGGTGGCTATTTGTATTTGAAAAGAGAATGCTTTAATGAAAGTGAAAGAATGGTAAAAAAGAGTTTATGGTAAAGACAAAAGCTATCAGGAGAGTTATCACATTGAATCAAGATGGAGTATAAGTTCAAAAGATGCTAGGAACTGGGCAACTTCTTTGCATCGCAGTTTTGTTATAGGTATGTGCAGATAATATTTCTGGAGAATTCTAAAAAACTCTTTTGAGTAATTTTGAAAACCTAAATGATGTGTTTAACTGTGAAGGAAAAAAATAATATCTTTGCTGGAAGCCATTTAAAATTCAAAACCTTTTGTCTAAATAATATCTGAAATCTATGGAGTGAACTCTTAAACTAGAATATACCTCAGAGACTTTCAGCCACCTGAAAAGAAATAGTTCCTTATTCCTAAAATTGTATCTTCTATGAGAGCTGGAGCAGCATCTAGAAAAGAAGTCCCAAAATGACCTTGAATGTGTACACTGTTTATTTAATAATCTTCATTAACAAACTAATGAGCCTTATATTGTTTCATTGTAATTTACCTACACAACTAGCAAGTAGTTCTAGCCCTTGGAAGACCTCCATCAATTTAGTTCTCATATATTATTTGACAGATGACCCCATTTGATCCTAAGCCAATGCCAGGTGGAGCAGCAGGAGAGCTCCCAGCTGTTCCAGGGTGACTAATATAGTGGAAACTGGCAAATAAAAGCATGAGGATTGATTTGCACATTAAAGTGAGATAAAAAGTGAATAAGTTATCTTCTTCCTATGACAGGGTAATCCTTTTCTTTTATTCTTCATTTCTGCTTGCTTTTGTAAAAGAAGAAAAATACCAATTTCTCTCACTAGCTAGAGCTAAATGCATGCTGTGTGAACTTCCTGTTCTATCCCTGACAGTCACTGCAGCGTACCATTCAGGAATACTGGACACTGTTGCTATACTGCAAGGTAAAAAGAAAGTTGGCATACAATGATACTGTGTGCCATTTTAATTTTAATATTACATTTTAATGTGATCTTGAAATTTGACAGCACAATGCAAATTTTTTGTGCATTCCGAATTTTTGCAATTCATTTTTATGTTAATCTCTTATCTAACTGATATTTATATGTTAGTTTGTTATTAGCACACCAGTGTACTCTTTTAATGCACAAGTAAGTGAATTGGTGCCATCTCACAGAGTCAGTTAAAGAGGTACAGGATTGATAAGTTTATTTGACAAAAACACCCCAAAAACATATGCTATTCACATATTAGAATTATCTAGCATTAGAGAAATTCCTCCTGCTTTGCTGAAATTTATGCAGCAAGCCAATACGAGGGTGACAATAGTGAGGGATATTGTCCATACCTTCACAGCTATGCAGTCCTACCAAATTAATTCCCTGTGTGACTAAAAAGATCCTATGTGTATTATACTGGAAGGGGCAGGATGGATGAATAACCCAGGTGTTCTCCCTTGTCTCTATAAACAAGTAAAGACCAAGAAGGGGAAGAGAAGGATGAAGTGAGTTTACTGGTATCTCATAGAAGACCAGTGCAAAGTACTCCACACTCTTCAGCATCCCAGGGAAGGGGAACTCTAGTGCAACTGTGTCTCTCAGAAGACCCCTGAGGCTCTGCACGCTTACATTGTTTTCAGAAAGACCTGAACTGAAAGATGAGCAAATGTCCTGATCTCCGTAATGGTAATTTGTTTAATAGGCATGTGAATATGGGGTACCTTGTACATAACAAGAGTGAGGTTCTCTTTTTCAATTTGTTTATATGGGTTATTGCTTGTTAGTTTTGTTTGGGTTTGTTTTGGTTTTGTTTGTTTTTTATTTCCTTCCTTGCTTCAGCTGAACTAGTTCAGCTTGAATTGTAACTACTTTATTTAAATTTACTTTACTTTTAGGATTCTCTTTGTTAATCCTTTTTTCCTAAAAAATGTTTATAGACTTGTATGTGCTTTGATCACTTCACTATTGCCATACTTAGATTCTTGCTTTTCCTGTAAGGATTGGAGTGAAAGTGTAAGACAGGATAGTGGGAGGTGAGAATTTCTCACACATCCTACCCAATACTCAGAGATGCTTGGGAACTCTGCCATCGCAGAACTACAAACACTGTGTGTCATACCTTTTTGGATATGCATTCTATGATTCAGAAATATGTATTTATAGCTAGCTGCAGCTACTTCTAATTATTGTATCCAAATATTTACTATATCCAATACCATTACAAAAAATAAGTTCATAAAAGCTGTACATACATGGAAGCATAACTGCCATGACACAATGTAGGAGTGATGTATCTGCTGGGGTGACCTTGCAGGTCAGGCTTCATACTACAATTGGCTTTAATTAGAAGCTATCCTATTCTCTACATATATCAAAGGCAGTCAGAAAACTGAAATTCTACACTACCTTTGAAAACATTAAAGAAAGTAAGGGACAAGAGGTTCTGTGGAACTGAACAAGGAAAGGGCAAGCACATTGAATTGCAGGATTAAGCAGAAAAAACTTTTGTAAATTTAAAATTGCACCAGATTTTAAACTTGTGAGCAGTGGTCAGTAGGACAAAATATTTTTCTTTTTTGAGCTGGAGAGAAGGAAGGATATTTTTTAAATTTTATTATAATTTTTGCAATGTTTTTTGAAGTCTTTATTTGTATTTGTCCTGTGGGCTTCCAAAGAATGACAGATATTCTTCTCAAGTCTGGGACTGAGGACATCTCCCAAGGGCACTAGTTGTGAGTGATGATTTTATTTCATACGTAGCTAGGCTCCTACTCAGTTAACAATGCCGGTGAGCTCACCCATTCACTAGTTACTAATGAGCTAAAGTAATTTATTTATTAAGTCATCTTAAAAAAAAAAAAAACATTTTTTTTTTTTTTTATCCACTGCATTTGTAGCCAGAGAACTGATGTTTTTTGGGTTTTAGTTGATAAATCCTTCCTATCAATTCTCAGCCATACAGACTTGCTTTTCCTGTTTCTTGGGTTTTAAGCAATTCCCTTCTCATAACACTGAATACATATCCAGCCCAAAGGCATACCCCTTTTGTCTTTTGCAGATTAGGGATTCTTTTAGATGATGTGTCACAGCACAGAGGTGCTGGGGTCCAATAATGAATGTGGACACTTGACTGCTTAGTCTGGAGGGAGTTTTGAAATTATTAGTTCAGGCACTGCCAATAGGAACACAGGACTCAAAGACAGGATTATTTACTTATTCCAAAAGCAACCAAGGCTATTTTGTGGACCTAACCTGTGAATCACAGACTCTTACTTCATATAGAGGAAGGAAAGTGGTAGAAAAATACTTATAAAGCCAGGAGTGTGCTTTCACACACAGAGATGAAATGCTGTATGTTTGGGCAGCACGGAAATGTATGTTAAGCAAGAAAAGTGAAGGAAAAAAACCCTGAAAACATCAAAACTTCATGTGGTACTAATAATCTGGTACAGTGCTGATTTTCAGCATGCCCAGTACTTACAGAGGAATACATGTTTTAGAAGCGTCAGTCAGAGTACATGGCCTTTACTGCTTTTTTATATAACAAATTCAAATCTAGACTGAATTAACAGAAATCACCGTTAGTGATGGCTCTTTGGTGGTGTACATAAAATAAGGTGTTTCAGGCTAGTTGTCCACACTATGGTGTTGTCATTTTGCCATAATGACACCAACTGGCAGCACTGCTGACACAGTCATATTATGCAAGCTAGTAATTAGATAGGCATAGCAAGTGAGTATCTTTTCGACACTACTAGTGATGTCTCTGTAATTATACTGAGTCACATTGCTGTGGGTGGTGTAGGGAATCTTACATTCGTCTCTGGCAATGCTAAAACTACTCTGTTGTGTAAAATAATGTAGACATTGTGTTGTAATGTATTTTTGTAAATGTAAAAATCCATTACAAATATTGTATCTTAACACATTTGCAGTAAATGTGGGTAATGACATTTAATAAGAACATTTACAAGGTGTTTTACATGGCATGTTGCAAAATGAATGCTTGTTCCTTCTGAATACAAATTTCTGTAAACCATTCAAGAAGATGGGGTAAGCGGGAGTGTAAAGTATATGTCAACCAATCAAAAACTGTGGATCCAGTTATTCAAGTAACTGTGAAACACCCCCCAAATTTTTACAAAAAGAGATAAGTAACTTAGGGAATTTAGGCAAGTCTGCAACATAATTTCATCTTGTAAGAAAAATTAAAGATTAAGAGTAGAGCTGGTCAGAAAAAAAAGTTAAATACATTTTTCAGACAATTTCAATATAAGATTCTGGTAAGTCTGTTAAGAAACAGAATGGATTTATCCTGTCTCCTGGAAGGAGATCTTACAAGCTCCTCTTTTTCTAAAACCATTCATCTGTTCACCTGTTTGACTTCATAGTAAAGTTCATCCAGTATCTCTAAACTTGTATTGCCCTGGGTTTCAACATTTGTGAAATCCTCAAAGTTTTTAAAATAGTCTGCAAAAATTCTTCTATTAGTGTATGTAAATTGCAAGGGAGGTAATAAATCCTTCTGTGTGATTTCGATGTATCATTTATTATATTAATTACTTGGTTTATTTGAATTACATGGATTATATGAAATCCACCTCCATATTTTTGCTTATCTTATTTTTAGAGATAGTAGTTAATCATGGGGAATTTTGAATCACTTTTAAGAATTAACGTAATTCTGTTTCTCTTGTAACTAAGGAAATGTTCAATAACTGAAAAATTGTCTGAGTTACAATTAATTTGTGGGAAAATACTACAGTCAGAAATACTTTATTGCAAATTAGCATGAATTGTATAGCACAAACCATTGCTTCTGTACCTAATATTATTTAGCAAATGCATCCTAAATGTGTCTGTGGAGCAGACATGCAAAGTCCCTTCTTTCCGTATTGCTCTAGAATTTTGGTGATGGTCTTGATCTTTTTTTTTTCTTTTTTTTTTTTTTTTTCTGTCTTTCAATAATGTGTTGAAGTTTGCCTTTCTTGTGGGTCTTAAACTTGTCATAATGTGTTTTCTATGATCTCTGGGGTCTGAATAGGCAGAATGTAGATGTATTGTGAGCTCTTCTGGAACAGACTGTGCAAATGTGTCATGATTGCTGAGACAGGATCCAGCTGTCAAATGATCCCTCTCAACTGTGTGTCCCCACAGCCTCTCTAGAAGTATGTTATTGTTCTTACTGCGGACCATGTGGAGCGACTGAGCAATGACCTAAATGCGTAGGAAGAGGTGCTGGTGCTTGCTAGGTATAAACTTTAGGAAGCCTTTTTGGTACAAATATGTTTCTTTGTAACTTTAAGGCGTAGGACTCATTTCCTTCTGTCTTTTGCTCATGAGCTATTTGTTCCCTTTTGAGTATTTCGTACAGGCTCAAGAGATCCTTTCACCTGCTCTCTAAGGGAGGAGTCTTTTAGTTTGCAGTGTCATTGGATGCAGTATTATTGGTATTAGTTGCTTTTAAGATCATGACAGATTGCACAGACAATGAATTTACAAGCCTGGTGTTTCGGAGGTTTCCAGCAGATCTACTAAAATCCTCTAAGAATTACAGCTAATCAGCAATACTGAAAATCCGTCCTTATTTATACTTTTAAACCACATGTTGGGATTTACTTTTACTTAATTTATATAGGAATATATAATCTATATAAAATACGTTTACTAAAATTAAACTTTATTTTTCAATTATTTACTTTTTTAATTTTCAATTTATCCTTTCTATATAGCTCTTACTGCCTAATATAATAAAAGATCTACAATCTTGTTTGTCCCTGATATAAGGTTTACAATCCTGTTTGTCTCATATTACAGTTAACAGTTCAAGATAATCCGTCCATCTCTAATTTATCTTACTACTTCATACACTAGTGGAGAATTGGACTAAGGGTTACTGTGATGGGTGGCTAGTACGGTTGATCTTAAAACATTCTAAGATAGAAGTAGTTGTCAGAAACCTGGGCCTCCATATAGTGCAGAGCGCTGAAGGAGCTGATGGTTGACTTCCTGCTTATTTCCTTTCACTAATTTAAGTACCTATTCAATTACAATAGCTAATGGAAGCATGACAGGAGAAATAATTCGACCAAAAGGAGCATTGGAGGTTTAATTTTTAATAACATTAAAAAAAATTAAAAAAAATTTGAGGAAACGCAGTATGTTAGTAAAACTCATCCATACAGGTGGAATTTGTAGGGATTTAGAACCTATACTACTCTATGATGGTAGTCCCCTTCAGCTATATGGAATTGTGCATTTCCACTAGAGTGATTCTACATGGAGCAATTTCGATGAATAACACAAAGCAAAAAAGTGCAAAAAAGTTTAAAGTCACTGAATAAATAATGAAAAAAAACCACCTTTAATAGAAGTTCTTAATTGCCTTGGCTTGCAGTATTAGAGCTCAGCAGTTAAAACACTTCACTGAGAGGCCTTGTTTCAAGTTCCATAAGCAATTTCAAATGCACAACTCCTGCTTTCTAGGAAAGAAAAAAAAAAACCAACTGCAAAATGAACAAACAAACAAACGAATACCCAAACAGAAAAAAAAAAAAAAAAAAGAGGCTGTACATGATTTTGTGACAGTATTTACATTTCTGCTGAGCAGGCCTGTGATACACACTTGAAAGAGCACCACAGACCAGGCTCCAGCTGTCAGAACACCCTTCTACAGAGCTGCACTTCCTCCTGTGGTTTCTGAGAGATTGTACTTCAGCAACAGTCATGGAGAGTGCATAGGCTTACTAAAAATATTATGTGTCAAATTCAACCTTCTTAGGGCATTCCTCCTTTTCATGGTTTAACCCCAGTCTGCAACTAAGCTCCAACAGCCACTTGCTCAGTTCGCTTCGAGGAGATATGGGAGAGAATCAGAAAGGTAAAAGTGAGAACTTGTGGATTGAGATAAAGACAGTTTAATAAAACAAAAGCCACACACACAAGCAAAGAAAAACAAGGAATTATTTCACCATTGGCAGGCAGGTGTTCAGCCATTGCCAGGAAAGCAAGGCTCCATCAAACACAGCAGTTACTTGGGAAGACAAACACCATTAGAGGATGAAATCCTTCCTTAAAACTGCTGAGGGTGAACAACTCTTTCAGCTTTTCACACAATGAATATAAATTTTCAAATGTGAAGTAACTGAAAAATTTTAAGGTTTTTCTTCTCCCTTAGAAGTAAATAGAATATTTTTCTTTTTCTCCTGTAAAATGCAGCACAAGCAGGTCAGTAACACTATATCCCATTGGGATGTTAGTGCAGGAAACCCAGCCATTAGGGAAATATGAAAGTGTTTGGCTGTACTAAACTACTGGACCGCACAGGATACAAAAAAGGAAATGAGCTGGAAGAGAAATGAAGTTGTCTAGGCTGTCTAAAGAGTCAGTGATTCTTTTTGAAGTAGAGGTGGCTTTAGTGGAAATAGGTTATGTTATTTTAGCTTTTGTTGCACAGACCTGTGTTACGTTTTATGAAAAGCTTTGTTGAAAGGTACCTTTCATTCACCTCAACAAATTGTCTTGATCTCTGAAGAAAAACCCCATTTCATTTAATTTCAGGCTTTGAGAATCTTTTTTGCTTATAATCTATTAACTCATTAAAAATCTAGTGCTAAATAAAATGTCTGTTGCAAAGCACATATGTAAATCACATAGTAGTGCAAAAATCTGTCAGCACATGTTGAACACAGCTTAATTTTAAGTTCAGAGAGCTTGATTATGTTTGAAATTAGAAAAATCTTGTCTATCTCCTCCTAGCTACATCCCGTTAGTGGCATCTTGAAGTGCATTAAATATAACTTGTTTTCTTTTGAACAAGATACAGAAGTCCCAGAGATTATGATTTTTCTTTTTTTTTTTTTAAGTTTTTATTACTCTGGGAATTTAGCAATGGTTATGAATTGGACAGATTAAATATATTCATGGAAAGCTCATTGCTTACACTGTGCTGCTTTCCCATCTATTCTTTCCACTTAAAGAATTATCAAACACAAGGAAGCTCTGCCAAAGGCCTGTCTTGAAATGTCAGAAGCAGAATTAATGTGCAGGGCAGAGGGAAGAGAGCCTGTATTCTTATGTGATCGTATCCTCCCACCAATGCTGAGAAAGATTCTTAAACAAGTGGAATTTAGCAAGGATTTTATTATTGCTTTCTTATTCATTCTGTAAGGAAGAATGAGCCAGCAGCCACGATTTTCCCCTGTCGTTGTGCTTGTGCTCTTTTCTGAGTTGAACTCAATACACAACAAGATGTTTCCTTCAGCCCTCTTCCCAGTAGGATGGAGAGAGTGTCTAATCAGCCATTTCCTTATACCATTAATGAATCATTACAACAAAAATACAGTGATGATTATTCAACATCATTGTTAGTCACTGATGTTTATTATGGTATCCCTAACAGAGCATTGTGATTTTCAAATAGGGATTAAATAGCAATAGAAAATACCTTTATAATTATTTCTTCTCCAGGAAAAACAGAAAGGGCAAGCTCCCATAACCTGTGTTGAAAATTTGGTATGTCAATAGACATAGATATTTTCAATCAATTTCAAATGGCTTTTTAATCCCTGGGACTGTTTTCCAAACCAGTGGAACTAACAGTGAAGAAATGAATATTGACTATGAAGCAGATCAAGTACAAATAGAGAGTTTTAAGTGCTGGTCAATCGGGAGTAGCAAATATGACATAAAATATGAAGATAAATATCCATGACAAAAAAGTTTATACTATTCACATCACCAAATATCTTATTCCTTCTATTCTTCCTCTTCACAGTTAACATATACTTAATAAACCCCCCTCTCTTTTATGTAAAACAAGAGAAGCAGCAGGAATAAAGGAGAGAGGTTCTTAAGGAACATAGAAGAGATAAATAAATTAGGCTAGTATAAAGAAAAGTGAGGTAGTCCGAAAAAAAGTCTGAACTTATTGTGTGATACTCAGCTATTTTGAAGGGTGAAAAGTCAGCAAAAGAGTCTCCATGAACCAGTCATTGCAAACAAGAGGGATATAGGAGGAATTTTTTTTAAAGTAATTTTTAATTTATAAAGGAGCTTGCAGAGGATCTCACCAAACCACTCTCCATCATTTATCAGGAGTCCTGGTCTAGGGGCAGGTCCCTGAGGATTGGAGATTGGCCAGCATGATGCCTCTCTGCAAAAAGGGCAGGAAGGAAGACCCTGGAAACTACAGGTCTGTCAACCTGAGCTTAGTGCTGGGGAAGGTCATGGAAGAGATCATCTTAAGTGAAATCACATGAATCTTAAAAGGGTCCAGTGTTGGGGAATCCACCATTTCCCTGGGGAGATTACTTCAATGGCTGATTGTTCTCATTGTGAAAAATTTTCCTTTTCTGTACAAGTGGGATCTTCCCAGGAGTAACTTATGCCCATTACCCATCATCTTTTCCATATGAAAAGGAAGGTGAAAGGCTATTGGACAAAACAAGAAAAGCAAAAGTAAAGGAAAGGCTTAGCAGCAGACAGTTCAATCATTGACTCTTTCAAGAATGTTGTGTGGTTTTGGTTTTGTTTTTTTTTCCGTGGGGTGGGTTTTTTTCCTCTTAATGGATCACCACAGCAGAATTTTAGCTGATACCTCAGAAACGCTCATTCCAGATATGAGGATATATGATCAATAGAATTAAGGGCACAAACTTTCAAATGGCCTTAACTTCCTTAAAATTGGTGGAAGTAAAATGATTTTCACAGATGAGTATCTGATCAGAATGCAATCTGAAAGAAATGGATTACACTATACTTGGATACTTTAATGTATAGCTATTTCTGTTGACTAAAAGATTTATGCTAATACATATTTAATCAATAACTTCCTGATCATTTTTTCAACTTAGTTCCATAACCAATACTTGGTTAGCTTTCTCAGCTATTGGTTCCAACACCACTAGTTATTAATCAGTTTGGACAATATCTAAGCAACAACTAATCTAAGAACTGGGTTAAGTGGTTCTTTCTTATTTTTTATATTATAATTACACATAATTTGGTATTAAGTTTCTAAAAATTTCAGCAAAAGATTATAAAGTGTACTTGTGCATGAGCCCGCATCTTTTAAACTAAAAGGAGAACTGAAGTTTACAGCTGCATTGTAAAAGGTATGTATTTAGTACTGCAGGTGCCAGTTTATGCATATTTTAGTCTTATTCATGCTATAGAAGCAAAATATACAGACACTTTCATCAGATTATTCAAAAGAAAACTAATGTTGGAATAATTTTAAACCCAGAATGATTGTAAAAGGGTGGATAATTCCACTCTGGGGAATACAGGAGGCAGCTGGTGCTGAGAAGAGATGGAGGGGAAGTGCAGATAACAGCTGGTTGCCTCTCTTTGGGGCAACGTCTGTTGTTCCTGCCAGGCACCTTTTCAGCCTTGTTCTTCTGTTGAAGGTTTCAAGAACTACAAATGAAACAGGGCTTCACTGTTAAAAATGTTTTGCTTAACATCTATTTGGATCTTTCTTCATTTATTTTAAACCTAATGTTTCTTGTCTATTCCAACAGGTAGAACAGGTACTTCCTTTCCTCTCTTCAGCTCTTTTAGATTTTGTATGATTTTTAGCCATTCGGTCTTCATTCTTTAGACTAATCAACACTAATTTGTTTAGTCATTCATCATTATCATTGCTTCCCAAGATGGATGTAGTATTTCAGCTGAGATCTTACCAAAGCTGAACAAATTATGCTCTCACTAAATTGAAATTCAGAACATATGGGAGGTGTTTCTCTCCTACGAACCATTTGCCCACACCCACTAAGAAAGCAATAGACTTAAATGTGAATAGAAAATATGAAAGTCGATTTTTAGTACAAAAAGAGGCTTAAAGCCTGTACTCCCAAAATAAAGAGCTGTGTGATGCTTCTGTACCAGAGCATGATCTGGTACCATGAAAATATTCCTGTCTCAGGGATCCACGAACACCAAGCTCAGAGTTTAATGGATTTTGGGAGACTGAGTCTTTCATCATGATCTGATAGAGACTTTTGTATACATGATACCCTGTGGTACACTAAGAGCAGTTTATCCCAAAGGAAATCAGGACAAATGTAACAGCAAAATGCACTTTATAGAAAGGTTAATGTTGTAAGAGAAGGAGCAACAGCCTCCATTTAAGCAACAATTTAAAACTTTTTGCAATTTTACCTCTTTGAAAAAAACCAAAAAAAATCTCCCTTTTATACTAAATAAATTGCTACAAATATTTTTGTTGCCTTAAGTGGGGTAATTGGCATGTGAAAAAAACAAAGGCAGATATGTGGAAAATGCTAGTTCTATCTCATTCCAGATCCTGAAGGGTTCATATAATGCAGTGATTCTGGAAAATCTGGTGGTCTTGTTCAAATGCCTATGTTTGTGCTAGTTGTCATCCAAGTTGTGGAATTCAGTATGTATTTAACACATATAATCTTTCAACTTTCCTTATTGTCTCTATATTGTCACTTGTACAGACAAACTCTTAATAGAAAACTGGAAGAATGGCTGGATTTGGAAATCCTGCTTGCTTCCATTTTCTTCTCTTACACAGCAGAGTTCAAGTAACTCCACTCCAACCAACATCCTTTATGTTGGTAGGGTGTTGGTTTGTTGGTACCTGTGCTGGAGGATACGAAGTAGAACTACACCTTCCTGGTCTTTCAGAATTTTACATCCTAACTCACAGATATTTTTTTCAGGAAAAGCTGTATGAATTTCTTAGCTTCAGAAACCAGTGTGTTTTGCTCAGAAAGTTGTTGATTTGCTTACTGTGAACAACTGAGGAAAAGGATATAGGTTTTGAGCAAATAAATTGTTTGCTACAATTTGAATTGTATGCTAGGAGGTCAAAGTTATGTACTGTTTCAGCAACACTAGCAAATGATGCCACTTTAGCTGTTATTTGCCATCTCTTCCATGTGCGTTTGTAGACAAATCTGAGGGTTACTGGAAGAGTTAAAGAGCTTATGGTTTGACAGCGTTAAACCAAACCTGAGAACTGGTTATAACAGTTTTTTAGAATAGTACTTCCTGCACTTAATTTGTTTTGTTTTGGTGGGTTTTTTGTTTGTTTTTTGTTTGTTTGTTTGGTTGTTTTTTTTTCTGGTTTTAACAGGTCCATAATTTTTGGTAATCAGAAAAATATTGGACTTTATACAACAGTGTCTATTCTCCCTATTTAGAGAAAGACTCTCTTAGCCAGCTATTTTCCTACTTGAGTCTTTGCCAGCTACTTTTATTTATATGGCATTGGAAGGATGAAATACGATATTATTTTGGAGATGCTTAACTTTGTGGTATTTCAGATAAATTAAGAAAAACCCATGAAATTAAAATGTGCACATCTGCATGTGGGAAGAAGTTTTAAGATAGCATTTCTATGTTACAACTCAGTCATTCACCCTCTTGATTAAAGTGTCAAAGGCAACCTTTTAATTCAAATATGTCAAAGGTTGCAGGTGTGGCCTTCTACGATTTCTTACCTCATGTAACTTGGAAAAAGACTGTGCAACCCAGTACAATTTTGCTCACTTTAAGGCAACTTGGAAGGGAATAATCAGGTCCAGGGCTAATGTGTAATGACAGAAAATATTTAGAGACCCTGAATTCAACATCTACCTCCTGATTTGGGTTGATATTAGTACGTATTAAGATGTTGCATGCTTTTAAATACAATTTTAAACAGAACTATAAAATATTTCCATTTTTTGAAGTTATTCACTCTGTTAGAAAATATTTTTGACTGTGAAGAAAATAATAGTGTTCATTTCCTTCGAATTACATTTTAAGAAATAAAGGAAAACAGGATATCTTTCTAAAAAAGAGGTAGTCTGTGACATAGCCAAAATCAAGTCCACGTGTCTTGACACACAGTCTCAAAGTCAGTCCTTTAAACCGTTCTTCCTACAGCAAGTCCTTCTTAGAGACTGTTCGCACATTTCTTTCTACCCCTCAGCATTGTTAGCTTTTCAGAAACAGTGACTCCACTGAAGGCTCTCACAGAGTTGCCTGTCTTCTCCTTGCCCAAGCTGACAGCTGTCTGACACTCACTTGGGTTTTAGAGATCAGTTCCAGAATTAGCTGCATTTTACTTCGTGAGAAACCCGAAGTACGCAAAATTGCCATGTCTCAGCTCTGTCAATAGCATTGCTGTCTGTTTTAAAAATTGTCATCCAAGGTGAGTTTTGCAATATACTTGCCCAGCATGATTTGAAGAACAGATTCTGGGAAAGAAGCATGTACCCAGCACCGCCTAGTTGATTTAGGGAGTGTTCTCTTTGTCTGTCATTGTACCACAGTTCAGGCAGATCCTTACTTTTTATCCTTCCTTTGCAGTTTTGTCTCTTTTCTGTGCTTTCATCCAGAGACTTCAGCACTTCATTCTGCTATGCTGTTCTCTCCAAAGTCTATCTTTGGTGCATGTACCTGTCATGAATTGGAATGATAGTTTCCCAACAGCTGCAGATGCATTCTTGGGCTCACACAATTCTGACCCAAACCCAGCCATATAACTACCACCGTGTTCTGCTGGCAAAAAAACAGTTCTGTTTCATTTGATACACTCTTATATTCTGTCCGTTCAGTAGAGTGGAGAAGTTGTTACCAGGTGCCCTTGCAATTAGAACCAATACCTAAAGCAAGATTGTATCTCTGAATTCCAACCTGGAAAAGTAGACTAAATGTTGAGTAAAGAAGACAAAACCCAGCAGTATTGACTTTTTTTTGCTCCTATATCAGCTGTTGTTCCTTTTTTGCATTATCTCTACTTTTCTCTTTCTCTTTTGTTCTAAAGCATAAATTGTAAAAATTTTAAGAAGCAGAAATCAGATGCTACTCCTACATATGATTCTAAATCATATGTGAAAAATACTGCTGTTTATTTCTGTAGGATATATCCTTCTCTGGATTGAATGCTGTCAGTCACAGTTAAAACTTTTGATCATAGAAGTTGAGAATGCACTTAGTTTGCCAGAGTTGATCAGGAAAGTTAGTTTCCTATATAATGGAGAGATATGTATTAGAATATTTTTTTCTAACTTTAATAGTTACCCCCCTCCAAAAAAAAAAAAAAAAATCAAAAAATACAAAAGATCCCTGGATTATTTTGTGAGCCCTTAAGACCATTTAGAATAAAAATATTGACAGCCTTTGTTACTTTGTGATCAAGTCGCTGTGACCATTACAGCAGATTTGACAATTTGCAGGAAAGGACAATGAGAAGTGTTAGATTGTGCCTTGTATTTTGTGTCATGCAGAATGGGCTAGTAATGTTTCTTAGAAAAACAACGGTCATTATTTTGATGATGGGAAGTGACACCTTAGGAAAGCTGAGATTGTTGAAGCTGAATGTCGGCTTGATATATATTTGTTGCAGGGCTCATACTGCAAATTGTATACAATGTGAAGTAGCTTTGAGCCCAAGGACCTAATGAAGCCACAGCAGAACTGGTTTGGAATTTTTCATCAGAATAGTTTTTGAAACTGTTTATAAGGACGACAAAGCAAGATTTGACCATAACAACAATTTTAATCTGCTGGCTACTGTTTTCTTCTGAAATGAGGCTTTCCATATACTTTGAGGAGTTTGGTGCTTGAAAACAAAAAGCTTTTGTTGGGAACTAGAAGAGTTTGGTGCTTGAAAAAAAAAAAAAAAAAAAAGAAAAGCACTTTGGGCTTTATCTTCAATGTAGAACATGAGGGTTTTATTATTATTTCCAAAATAGAAGTAATGTCATGCACAGCTCAGATTTTTGCAGTAGTTTTCAGTAAGTGTTTAAACACATAAGCACCCACTCAGAAATTTATGGCTCTGATCCATCCACGATTTATTTATGTACTCATTTTGGTTTTGTATGACTAACCACATTACTTTGCATGATTTTGTGCACAGAAAATGTTATTTTTCTCATTGGCATGGCATGTCCATGTGCAGATTTAGCTGCCTGACTTATCTGTTCACAGTAAAAAATGGTTGCTTTGTCCTCTCTGGTTCATGGAATGACATCTTCCTAACTGGCTGTTAATAATTCTTTTTCACCTAAATATAAATGTATTTATTTTTATTTCATTTTTTCAGTTAGGTTGAAAAGTTAGAATATAGTTTTCTTTCTAATGGATATCTCCTTGTTAGGGTTCTTATCTTATTCTCAGAGCTCAGTAACAGTCAGAGTTTTGATTTCTGCAGTATTGCCAAGGCATAACATTTCACAGGCCTTATCACAATTTCAGAAATTCCCTGTGTCCACGCTTACAGAAAAGACAGTTTGGGGTCATGTTAGGACATGGTATAAACTAGTTTATAAGCTTTGATTTGGAATGTCATCCTTACTTTTTGAGCTTTCCAGTAAAGATGACAGTCTGAAAGTCACAAGAGATGGTAGAGAAATTTGTGATTAAAATTATATACTAAATAAAAGATATATTTTCTCTTTCACATATTAGTACAGATACTCTTTTCTGAGAGAAATTTCTTATGAAGATCATGAACAAAATGACTTTCAGAAGGCCCCCAGCTTAGTAGTAGATTTGCTAGTTAGATGGAGAGCTTTGATTTGTAATTCTTTTTTAACAAGGAAACCAAATATGTGACTAAACATCTGTGACAGAAAATGAGACAAAGGAAATCTTTAAACTAATTCTCCTCTGATCTGTAACCATGTTAACTCACGGGTAACTCCATGGACCTCATGTTAATTGCAGTGCATGTGAGAGGAGCCAGGGTACAAAACCATCTGTGCTGTCAAGAAATTCACATTATGTCAACTATTATCAGGGATAGGGAAGAAATATCTGTTATAATGATTTGAGAATGCTCCTGTTAACAAACATTCATATGAGCTTTATCTTGGGACTACCCCAAATTTGCTAGTTTCCCTTGCAGTGGAGTAAAATTGCTGCTTATCACCTGCTACCAAAAGTCTGAATGGTTGCATATTTATTTATAGAAATATAGCTGTCAAAAAACAAATTGAAGCTATTATTGTTCTGGAACCCACATTTATAAGATATAATGTAACCATAGGGACATATAGGCTTATGTAATTATTTGTATCTCCAGTGCACATTATCTTTTATCCTTAAGTGTGCAAACACAAAGAGATGAATCCAAGAATCAGAGTTCCCCTGAGAGGGGAATTGACTATATGAAAACATTTGACACTTCTAGGTGGTTGATATATTCTGTAATGTCTGTATATTAATTATTGTGAGAGACTGATCTGAAATCAGAATCCACTGTCCATTGTCTCAAAGATTGGTCTGAGGAATTGAAATGGGACTCCTCCAACCATTGTCTCAGAGATGGGTGGGAGGAGTTGAGGTAAGACTCTTCCATCCATTGCCTGGGAGAAGGGAGTGAGGAGCTGAATTGAGACTCCACCATCCATTACCTTGAGGATTGGTGTGAGGAATTGCTACCCATTATCCTGAGAATTGCTGCAGACACGTGTGTGCAGACACACAAGTGCGATTGAAGAGCTGGCTGCAAGACCAGGGAAGCTGGTCAATCAGAAACATGTAATACGTGACATGAAGAACAGAGGTATTCCCTCCAACTCATTATAAAGTGGGAAAAGGTAATCACCAAGGTACATCACCAGGGAGCCGCAGGCATGGGAATGACTCCAGAAGGACACCTCCATGAGGACAGTCTTCACCGATGACTACTGTGGACCATGAAGGACACCCTCCACGAGACATTGCCATGAGAGCAACTCCAAAAGACACACTCTACAGGGTACCTTCAAGGGGACTCCAGAAGGACACATCCACGAGGACAGCCACTGCCGACAGACTCTTGTGGGACACTGTGCTCTGAAACCAACTACAAACCTGAAGAACTACCACCACCACCACCAACGACAACGGATCCCCGGGATCCACCACCGCTGGATCCATAGTGGTGACTATCTATCTCTCTCTCTCTCTGCATCCCGAATTCTTGCTTAATTTTCTACCTTTTTTCCAGTTTATCCTATCACTATCCCCTTTATTACAGTATTTTCCCTTCTTATAATAACTTTTTGTAATTTGTAATAGACTGACCGATTGTGGTTCTTGACCTCGTTTGTGTCTTAATTCATTCTTGGGATCATGAACTGAAACAAACTCCTGCACTGGGTTTTTTCTCCAATCAGACCCTGACAATTCTTTATACTGGATATGCAGTACACAAAATAACAAGAAAAATGTATTATGGGCAAGTGTATGTGAGCTGAAATATGTAATCCAGTTATAGGGCATTAAGCTATTTGTAGATGTAACATTTAATGTAGCTGGCTGTTTATATAGAATTCCTTTTTAATAATTTGTTTTGATTATATGGGATAATGAGAACCAATGCTGAACACCAGGGTACTCTGGAATTCTTTTGACAAATGTGGTTTTTTTCTGTTTCAATCTTAAAGTGAAATTGCAGCTTTTGGGAGCAATGGGCTAAAAGGAATGGACATAGAAATTGCGTGTATTTGTGTATTATTTCTCTCTTATATTTGAGGAAGGGTTATCTAACTGAGATATTCCAGGGAAAAACAGTATTTAAAATCAACATATGGACATCTTGATTGGAAAATTTCTGGCCAGCACTATTTTAGAAAGTCATTAGTTTGTTACCATGGATTGCCAAACTGCTTCTAATTTTCATAGCTAAGCCATTTAATTTTAATTGTAAAACAGTAACAAGAAATTAGGACAACTTTAGTGTTTTGCATGAGTCTTGCAGTTCATTTACCACCTATGCTCATCTCGTTTTCTGTACATTACTATTTCTCTGTCCTATGAAAGAACACAAGACCTGTAATAACCTTCAGTGTGGCAGAAAGGGAAGTGAAATGAGGTTACTTGCCAGCCTTGCTGTTGTCTGTTTGCTACTGTCTGTATTCTCTGTCAAATCCTCTGTGTCATGCAGATATTAGTCCAGGATGTGATTTTCTAAAAGTGTAACTAAGTCTTTGCTCTCTTCAATGGCTCATAATTTATCATTGTCAAAAATATGCAAGCGTTTCTTTTTGTTAGATGGATGAGAACAGAATATAAATTCAAGTGTGTGAGTGACACTTTCAGCACTGATGTCTGTGGCGGCAATCAATCACAAGTAGTTCAGTGAAGCAAGGTTACTGAAATGATGTGCTACAAAACAAGCAATATTTCGGTAGCTTGGGCTAACTGGGGCTTTTATTAGTGTTATTACACTGTGGTGCTTAAACAGAATACTGCTTGCCTTACATACCCTATGGCTGGAATGGTTCTGGGAATGTGCCTTTGATGTTTCAGGTACAGGTACAACACAGGAGTTAAAAGAGATTTGTCCATTGACTGGACAAGTTTTGAAATTGGTGAAATTTAAGAAAAGGATTTGGAAAAATTTCCCAAGTGTTAGCAGGCTGCTTTCAGGGGTGACTGTAATGGAACTATTTTCACAGTAGCCATGAAATGGAAAAAGAGCAAGATTTTTTTTTTCTTTTTTTTTCCCCTACTTCCCTTAATTTTTTCCCCCTATTTTCCCCCATATTTACCTATAAGGTTTTCTGTTTTTTCTTGTTCTGAATCTTTATATGTTACAGCAAAGGCATCTAACTCATCCTTGAAATTCCACTGGATCACCGTGGCTTCATGAAAGGATGTAATTGCAAGAGACAAAAGAGCTGTATTTTCAAACTGGTCACAGCCAGTCAGCCTTTCAGTCCAAGCTCATCCCCTGTCCTTCATAACTAGAAAAGGATGTGATCTGTGTTCCGATTGGAAGATGGTCAAACCAGCCAACATGCAACTCTGCATTGCTTCAGAAGCAATGGGGAGACTAGCACGTGCTTGCAGGAAGATCACGCTACTGGAACTAAATCAATAAATTTCTGTGTAAACTAAAGTGATTTGTCTTGCACCCTAATTATGGAGGGGAAGAGAATTGCTGAGTAGTGGGCTGAAGGCAGCATAAACCAGAAGGGTGAGTGCATAGGAATCACACTCTAAAGGAAACAAAGGACTTTCATATTTTTCACAAGCACAAGGCTTGTGATGTGCAGTGTTGATATAGTCACCATGCTGACCCCAAGACAATTACCCACCTATCTGCAAAATTTAAAGGTAGTTTTACTGTTTTAAAGTGAAAAAAGAAACTTAAACCTTCATATAAAAAAGGTGAAGGTAAGTATATCCATGCACATGCTAATGTTTTCCTGTTCTGAAAAGAATACATAATACATGTTACAGAGTCACTAAAAACCCCACAGAATTTAAAAAGTATACATTACTGAGTCAAATAACCTTCCTTCCTATACAAGCACATATCACAGAAGATGCTCCAAAACCAGAGCATTACTGCAAAAAAATAGCCCTTGCTTATTAGCCAAAGTATTCTACTTTCCAGTAGGAAGCAAGAATTATGGTCTAATAATAGAATATGATCTCTTGCAGATGACAGGAGATGTGAGTGCTTTTCACAGTATAGCATTGTGCAAAGGAGACTGAACTAACAGAGACCCAAACCAAAAAGTTCAGACTGTTCACTTTGCTTCATAATTTCTTTCTTATGACATGTTATGGATTCTTGTTTTTCACTGGTTTTGAGACTAACAAATTCTATGCAGCACTGTGTTATATTGTGCAAATCAGTCACTCTGGGCTTCTTTTCAACATGTTCTATTTTCCAGTCAGTTAGAATCTCAATGAGCTTGTCTCTCACTGCTTTTCTCTGTGGCATTCTGTACGGCATCATGGAACCAGAAGATATTCAAGGATGGTTACCATGACACAAAGGGGTGTTAGCTCAGACTTGATGCTTTTTCCACATAGTCACATGCTCTCTGGACTTCTCAATTTTTCTTCACATTCTCCATGACTCAAAAATGAGGTGGTCTCAGTCAGTAGGTGAACCTCTTATTATCTGCATTTCTTTCCAATTCAAGGATGATAATGTCAGAAACTTTCAAAGAATAACTGCACCTGACCAGTTCAGCTTGTCTTTCATGCTATATAAATGACACTGGAATCCTTTGCAGTGACAGATATTTGTGGAATTTAAAATTATTACTGTCACTGATCATGTTCTCAGCAAAGCTAATTCTTCATTTAGAACAACAACAACCCCCCAAAAAAAAAAAAAGCCATTTGAATTTTCCATATTGATTAGTTGATTAGATTTCTGTTACTAATTGTCATGGTTGAAGCCCAGCTGGTAACTCAGAACCATGCAGCTGCTCGCTCACTCCCCTCCCTTCTTCCTCCCCCTGCTCCTGGAGGGTTGGCGAGGAGAATTGAAAGAATGTAACTCCCACGGATTGAGATAAGAACAGTCCCGTAAATAAGGTATAATATAAAACTACTACTGCTACCACCAATAATAATAATGACAATTGAAATAACAAGGGGAGACAATACAGTTGATCACAACCAACAGACCAGCCCAACCCAAGCAACGATCAGGGGCTTCCTGGTAATTCCCCTCAGTTTATCTACTGGGCATGTTGTGCTGTGGTATGGAATACCTCTTTTTCTAGTTTGGGTCAGGTGTCCTGTCTCTGCTTCCTCCTGGCTTCTGTGCCCCTCCTCCCTGGCAGAGCATGAGACTGAGAAAGTCCTTGATTGGAGTAAGCATTACTGAGCAACAACTGAAAATATTGGTTTGTTATCAGCATTGTTCTCAGGCTAAAGTCAAAAACACAGCACTGCCCCAGCTACTAAGAAAGAGAAAAATTACTGCTACAGCTGAACCGAGGGCACTAACCCAGTCTTGCCTTCTGATGTTAGGGTTGGAAGGATCCTCTGAAGATCATCTAGTCCAACAGCCCCTACCAGGGCA
>JANHGB010050330.1:23895-42692 GCA_026283785.1 Coracopsis vasa | reverse complement strand
AGTGTTCAAGGCCAGGTTGGACACAGGGGCTTGGAGCAAGCTGCTCTAGTGGAAGGTGTCCCTGCCTGTGACAGGGGCTGGAGCTGGATGAGCTTTAAGGTCCCTTCCAACCACAACCACTCTGAGATTCTATGGTCCTATGAAATACTGTGATTAATGCATCCGAAGCATCGGCAACACCTGGAAGCTGTCGATTTGCACCGATTTGCAGGAGAAAAGACACAAAATTCAACGTATTTGTCTTTCCTAAGCCCTGCAGTTACGTAGCAGCACAAATAAATGCACTTACAGCTTGGCTGCAATCTTCTGCAAGCAATCAATATTTATTGCCTAATCACCTTTTCCATACTGCACGTTAGCGGTGTCACCCTCGCGCCGGGCTGAGCTCTACACGGAGGCCACACAAAGCTCCGCTTGTAGGAGCTGCAATCAGGGAGCCGGCTCTTGTCACAGCCTTACAAAAGGATTTCCTCTCGAGCGGCTCATCTTTAATCATTATAAAAGCACAGAAGTTTAATCCATTTTTGATGTAAGCGCTAATAGCTTTGTGTCCTTGAAGTTCAAAGTGGTCTTCGTGCATGTCGCTAATTAGCCGAGCAAGCAGCCATTCAGCTCCCTCTCATGTTTCTAATTAGATCCTTAACAACAAACAAATGTCGACCTTACAAAGGCTGTACTGCGCTTCCCTCCATTAGTTAAACAGTTTGGGAGGGATGCAGCTCCCATTTGGCTGCAACCCGCCCCTCAGCACAGCGCTCGAGGGGTTTGGGTCAGGGGCACTCAGTGCCTCTGCTGCCTGTTGGAGAGGCTCCACCTTACTTATGGCCACTTCTAGGGGTGCCCAGCACTCCGGGACCATGAGGTGCCTACACCACAGCTCCTTGTGCCCACCAGACAGGCATGGCCCAGCTCTGCTGTCCTCCCTGCCAGCAAGGGATGCTCACCAGTTGCCTTGTGACAAGCAGATAGAACAGAGAGGTAACTAAACCATCCCATTAGTCATCTTCCTAACAGGTTTCTCTGCCAATTTAACTGGTTTTACAGTTAATTTAAAATCTGGCATGATTTAATGTTTACATACTTCACACCAAGTGCTTGGGACCGTTTCCTTTCACTCCTCTTTGGTGCTCGATGGTTGTTAATGTGCTGCACTGGAGCATCTGCAGCCAGTGCTGCTCATTGGAGAAGGCAGCAGCACCAGCACTGCCCTGGGCTTTTCCTTGAGCAGCATCAGGTGAGGGGGAATAAATGGATAGAATTCTGCACCAGGGAACTGCTGCCATTGTGCTTCTCTGGCTCCCAGCTCGGATGCTCCCTGTTTCACAGGACCTGACCCCAGCACGGTACCTGCTGTCTGTGTCTGCACATTAAGCTCTAACACTTATTACCATCCATCCAAGTGGCAAACAAGGCTCAAGCTGTTGATGCTGTGCTAGCGCAGACCTCGCTCTAATAATTCTTCTCTTTAAAATGAAGGAAGAGCCGAGCCAGGCGACGCCGGCGCTGTCACCCCGCACTGAGGAACACGAAAGCTGCTGCTACTTTTACCATGGGCAACCACATCCGCATTAATTGTTTACCACAGCCCGGACAGGTCTTTTATTAATATTAATGAGTAACAGGGAACAAAAGGCCCCTTTATTTTTAGCCTACTCTAATTGCGTAGTAATTACTCATCTACAAAACAAATGAGCCGAACTCCATTGCCATAGCAACAGAAACTCTGGCCTCCCACTGTACCACATTAACTGGCTATCACTCCTGTTAATTTTAAATTGAAGCCTTTTGTACAATAACAGACAATAGAGGGGGAAAATTAAAACAAAAGCTGGTCTTTGCTTTGCTGCATATTTTAAGTTGCCGTAGCAGGAGGGCACTGCCCAGGGGGCACCTTCCCACTGCTGATGGACCCCCGGTGGGATGGATGGATGGATGCGAGGGAGCACAGGGGGGTTATCCTGAGAGCAGAAGAGGAATCCTGCCCACAACCTCCAGTGCTTTCTGTGCAATGATCTACGGGAGAGTCTGCATCAGGCGCCTGCACAGAGAGAGGAGCTGGCACTTTGAGCATCCTTGCTTGGCCAGACAGAGCTCAACAGCCATGGCTGAGCAAGGTGGAGCGAGGGGTCCTCAATGGCATGAGAGGGTGGTAACACCCCCCCCGAGGAAAACCTCAGCTCACTAATGAGAAAATACCAAGAGAAGCTGCTGCCCACCACAGGGTGCCTGGGGAGAGCTGGTGGCACCGGCTCTGCTGTCAGCACCTAACACCCCAGCTTCTGGCAAGGGAGGATTTGGGCACAGACACCCGAGACTCCCCACGGCACAAAGCTCTGGGCTCTTCACTGTCAGGAAACACCCTTAAAAAGACCCCGCTGGGTGAGTTTATTGCTCGTAAACAGCTCAAGTTTCTATACCTGCAGACCAATTCTGCGTTCTCTGGCAACTGCTAATCCACTGCGCTCAAGCTAATCCAGCACCAGATGCACGCTAACATCTGCTGCAAGGCAAAACTCCACTGCTGCTTTCTCAAGTTTTCTGTTTCAGAAAGGAGATGGACATAAAACCCCCCTGTAATTGTTCTTAACTTCTAAAGCACTTGGGGAAAGAATCAGCATGAAAATACTCACTATAGTATGTCAGTGAAACGTGGGCCACGTCCCCTTTAGTAGCTGTTGCACTAATGGGGAGCAGCCTGCGACTGCTGCCAGACAAGTTACCCCTCAGCTCAGTGAATACTTCACATTTGGTGATTAAAATGCATGAGATGTGCTCACGGGCCCAAGTATCCCATTGCACTGCAGAGCTCATGCTGAAGGTCCCCGTTTCAAACTTTACAATGACTCGTCTGCATCTCCTGTGGAACAAAGTCTAATTACAACGGCCAAGAGCTCCATTCCCTCCACTTCCACTGGGAGAAAGGGAATGGAACACTGATAACTGGCTGCTGCAGGGCTCTGCAGGGCTGGAGCACAACTGCCCAGTGGCTGGCGTGGTCCAGAGCACCAGCAATCCAGTTTCTGAATGGGCAATAAGCCTGCACAAGACAGCATCCACGCCATTACCACTTCCTCTGTGCCAAGAGCAGCAGCAGGGACGCAGGGATGAGCGCGGATGAGGAGTGTTTTCCCATTGAAAATAATTCTCCTGATTGAAAAGACTATTAAAAGTTAGCTGCTAAATTCGTTCAAGATTAACTTCCACTGTACTCGAGCCTTGCACTTCAGAGGTGGTCACTAATTGCACTGGAGATGATTTAGCAAGTGCATGAGGTTTTCTATTACAAAATTATCGATTAAAGCTGATGTATTTTAACCACAATAGACTTCAGCCAGGAGCCCTGTGAAACAACTGCTGCTGTGGTCAAGGCCTAACAGCAGCAGCACCCAAATTGGTTTAGATCTACTGAATCTTCTGCTTGGCACTGTAGGATGTGCGATTCCCACCTTGGACCAGCATAGCACTGCTGTACCCAGACAGAAATGACTTCCTCCCTTTATTTGGGATAGTAGTCAGAAAAGTAACTATAATGCCTACAGAAAAGAGGATATTGCCCAGAATGAGGCCAAATCCACCCAAAGAAATGCAGCGTGGCCTCCTCTAGAGCCACGCCACACTAAGCAGAGATGCACAGTGTATTCACCACAGCCCGGCTGCTGTGATTTCTCTTTAACACACAACACTGCCTCTGCGTCCATCCCTCACCAAAGCCCACCATGGCGCGGGGTCCCCCCATCTCTCCTTCCTTACCGGGCCCCCTGCAATGCTCCCCAGAGCCTCTGCTATGAAGATAAGCAAAGGATAAAAGTGATGCAGCCATTAATTTCCCGATGCATCTGCCGCCAGGTTCTGTCACACAATTACCGTCGGTTCCAGCGGAGTGAGAAATTCCAGCCCGCTTGCTGCTCCCAAGTGGTCCACTTGTTAGGTTCTGGCTTTTGAGATTACACAGCTCGCCTTAAACTTTATGTACTTTTATATAGTACAATAAAAGAGGCAGAGCAGCTCCATCAGAGCCGCGGTGCCACAAGGGAGCCCTATCAACGGGCCGTATAAATCCCAAATTGGTTCATCGCTGGCTCTTTGAAACGCTCCTTAGGACATTTCGGAGCTGGTGCTGGCTCCTCTCCCTCCGCACACACAGACCAACCGTTGTCCCACTTCTTATGGCCGTAATTTGCTAACACTATGGGTGCCTAATGACAAGATTAAATTTTTAGAGCCCCTTCTTTAAGTGTAAGACAAGGCTTCCTAAGCCCCATGCAATTTGTCGCTCTGCTGACTTTTAGATACACTCCTCACTTCATCATATGCCTGGCGCATTAAACAGTGGGTTCCCCGTCTCCCGGGCAGATTGAGATCTAAGGGGGAAATTATTCTCCCCCCCCGATGCACAAGTGTCTCAGCTCCCTGGTAGCACTAAGGAAAGCAACAGGGGTGGCTCAGATTGCCTCGCGCAGGCTTGCATCGCGCCAGCCCCATCCATGCGGTTGTTTGGTTGATTTACTTTCTGTTCTATTAGAGGTAAGGAGCGGATACAAATCCTTAATTACATTTTGAAAGCCCATTCTGGATATTTTATCTCCCCTGCAAGCGCTTGCTGGAATACGTGCACTAAAGCCTGCCTTGACTACCCCCAGCGGAGCAGGAAGATGCTCCAACTCAGCACATCTGGATTGCAGGGACGGCCGGGGGGAGGAGGGAAGGTGTGACCATGCCAGACAGTATCTGTTCTACTCCCAGCAGGATGCTTTCTGTCAAGCAACAAACCAAACAAATAATGCAAAGCCTAATGCAGGATCTCAATTACCAGCTGTTAAATTTACAGGCTGCAGCTTCATCTGTGGAAGAAGTTTAGCACAGAAACCTGGGCACAGGAAGCAAAGACACGTGCTGGCTCGATGGCAGAGGTGATGGACTTGCCTTGACCTCCTCATGTTGCTATTTATGAAATGCTGAATCCTCATTTCAAACCATTCCTTAAGCTGGGTGACATGGCAATGAGTACGACCCATCACTCGCTCAGAGTCTCGGCTGCACAACAACATTTAAGGCTTATGACCTAAATCCAATGGCTTCATGTCTCAGGACAGTCTGTGGGAAGCTGCTTCACACACACACTATCACTTAGATACCCAAATGGAGTGATTTGCGTTGGGCACATCTGGTCTACGACTGCCAACGAATGATTCTATGGGCTAATATGGACGAGTAACAGGCTGATGAAGAAACCATGATTGTAAAATGACTTAAAAAATATCTCAGGTTCTTTTTAATACAAAATAAAAAGAAGAGAATATCGTTATAGTCAGTGTTTTAATTCCTAGGGGGGTTAATTTGAAAAAAAGAGCAATTTTCCTATCAACGTAAGAGCATGTGCGGGTTCTTGTACAGAGGGTGTAGGTTACCTACAGCCAGCTTCAATTTAAACTTCCAGATAATGGGATTTAACAAATAGGGCACTATGGATCCAAGCCATCAGCAGCTCTCTGCTGTATTGATAGTCCTACGCTTTCAATCAGACCAAGGCTATGCTTTTATCTGCCACGCTAGTTCACGTTATACCTATAATATCAACTCAACAATGCATGTTCTACAACTACATCTACTGCTACCAGTACGACTACTACAGTGCATGCATTTAGTTCAGTCCCACAGATACATACACTCTAAGAACAGGCAAGGGGAGATGTGAAATGTTTTACGGGACGACAAGTGTTTTGTTTTTTAAGTAAGGGAAATTAATAAAAACATCAAAAGAAAGAAAGTGTACAAAAAAATAGAGACATTTCTCAAGAGTTGATATGAGTCGTTTCTTGAACCGTTTCGTCCGAACAAGCAAAAAACATGCAACCAGCTGCTACTAACAAGAAGCTGGACACTGAGAGAGGATTAATAGGTGTGGACAAACCTTCCCGCTGAGAGCGCTCAGAAGAGTGTTTGAGAGGAGGTGTGCACGTCCGAGTGTAAGAGAGGCCGGAAAGTATGCCTCAGAGACACCCTCTCTCACAGCAGCCCCAACCAAGCAAGAGAGAAAACAACAAAACATAACTGCTCACACTCACCATCAAGGTCAGTAGCTCACGTTACGAGATTTGTTATAGCTGGCAAGTATAAAGTACAGTAAGGGGTTGTCGGGGCGCAGGGCTCAAAGGCAGAACTGGCAAGCCGGAGACTGGCGCCCAAAATCCAGATGTGCCAGGGGTTGGGGTAGGGGGGAGCAGCTCTTGGTGCCGTGGCACCGCGTTGTCCCACCTCTGTGTGCCACCAGCCATCTCGGTGGGCAAAGTGCGCCCATGGGAGCCTGTGCTGCTCACCTGGAATAGGCACTTATGGCTCCTCCTGGTGCCAAGCAGCGGGAATTGGGCTGGATTATGGATGGCCTTATGGGTTTTGTCTCCAGTCCTTAGGGAGGAACAGTCGGTGGCAACAGGTTGGGAACTGGAAACATCTCAGACTTGTCAATGAACCACAGAGGAAGGAATGAAACCCCTCTCCTGGCAAATTTTCCTTGCCTTGCTCTCCTGCCAAATGAATCCCTCCCATGTCAAATGCATGTCAAAAATGTGTGTCCCCCTCCCCCATGACTGCATTTACTGACAAGACAAAAATGTTTTACACGTAAAACATGTCAGGTGAATGCAAAAGAAAGGTGACACTGATAGTGAAGTTGTTTAGGAGGAGCTTCCGCATTCGGACTTTCAAGACTGCTCATTTTCCATGGCTCAGGTCCCAATTCATTCAAAAAAAATACAAGAATGGATGAGGTTGTCACAAGGAGCTGAGGGATTCGGCAGCACAATCCCACCCGGCGTGAATGGATGTGGCCAGACCCCTCTGTCTGCTCGAGGGACCTCAGCTATCGCCCTGTCACTGGGATGTCGATTGGGGATATGATTTATAAGCAGCATCGCCGCGTTCACCCTGCCGGCACGTGAGCAGCTTGGCTAGACCTGAATTTATGAGTGGCACTGAGTACAAGGGGAAATGTCCCTTTCTGCTGGCTGCAGCAGAGCGCTGCTGTGATAGATCAGAGAACTTGCTTATCTAGCACGGTAAACTGGTGACTGCATCCTCACACGCTGCAATAGGAAAAGAAGGGGTGAGGGCAGGGAAGATGCCCCCGTGCAGGTAACTGCCCCTGGGTGGGCTCCTTTTGCTGGATGGTTTCCTAAGAGGAGGAATAACACCCCAGGGAGAAACCAAGGTGGTCAGTGCCCACCGCGCTGGCAGTGACACCAAGAAGGTGGGGAAGAGCCAGCAGGATGGGGCCAGAGAGCAGAGAAGGTCAATTTGGAGTGAGCTGGTGGGGCTGGAGTGCTGCAAGAAGGGGCAGCAGCAATGGGGACCTCTCAGCAAGCGCTGCCCAGTGAGCAGAGGGGTGGTGGGATGCTCCTGCCTGGATGTTTTCCAGCTCTTTTCCATTTGCTGGCAGAAAGGAGCCACTATGGGCCAACTGTGCTTTTGGATTAGGCACGCGTGAAGGAGGGCTGTGCAAATTTGCAAAGGAAAAAGAAACCCAAGGAAAAGAAGGAAAAACCCCAAACCCCAACCATTTTTCTTGTAATGAATCGGGCCCATACACTGCAGCACAAGATGGATTGTTCTCGACTGCTCCTGAATACAATTCACTACCATTGCTGGATGGAAGTGGCGAACCCAGGATGTCCCTTCCAAAAACTGGCTTTGGATGGAAATGACTTTATGCGACACATCACTGTTCCCAGGGCATGTTCCGCTGCCAGTGTGAACCGGGCCAGGGACAAACCCATCTTCCTCCTTGAGATCTCAGGGCTGGGGACGGGAGGGGGGCTCATTTTGATTCAGTTTTGCCAGTTTAGTGCACACAGGCAATTTTGAGGCTTGAAGGACATTTCCAAACACCATACTGCTCTTTAAACTTGCCAGAAAGGGTGCTGTTAATTTAGGGTTAGGTTTAGTTTCGTATTGCAAGTTCAAATGAAAAAAGAACAAAACCAAAAAGAAACCAAACCAAAACCAGGAAACCCAACAGAAGGAAAACCAAAAGACACTCAAATTAAAGACAAATGATTTTCAGGCACAGAATTGATCAATGCTCAGTTCAGTTGTAATGGGCACCAAAAGCACTCCGATTAAAAAGAAAAGGAATAATCATCAGGGAAGCAACGTTAATCCAGCCAAACCCTCTGTGCCTTGCTAAGGGGCAACTCACCAGCTCTGTTTGCACGTAAAACAAACCCTGAAGGGCAAAACATGGGGAAGAGGCAGAAACGATGAAGTCTGTTTTCCTGGAATCGCATGGAAAATCAATCTCTTTTGGTCTTTGTTTGTTTTCTTTGGGTTTGGCTTTTTCCCCCTCCACGAAGGGGCAGAAGGAGAAGCCGGGAGATGGGGAATCCCCACAGCCAGTCTGGCAAGTCACCCCTTAGGCGCTCTCTACATGCCACAAGATGAAACTGGTACAGATAATCCTTTGTAGCCTGCAAGCAGTGCCAGTTTGCATGGAACGGAGTTCTCCTGGTGTCTTTCTTTGGCCTCCACGGCATCAGGCTCGCACTCGAGACACACCTGCGCCCTCCTCGCAGCCCCTCCTGCAGCGGGTCGCTCGGATCTTTTCGGGAAGAGCCAGGTTTAACCACCGGGAATGCCGGAAAAGCCTCCGAGGAGCCCCCGCTGCAGGACTGTGCCATGAGTGAGCTGCAGAGCCGCTGCCATAGCCACGAGCCGGGCACAGCTGAGCTGAGGCCGGCAGCTCACTGATGGTTGCATTGAACACTTCATCACCTGAGCAAAGCGCTAGAATCCCCGTGTTGAGCTGAATTTCAAGCCTAAGGTCGTAAATTGGCAATGATTTATTTATTTCCCTTAAAGGGGAAAAAATAAAGGATTTCAGAAGGGAAGGAAGGAAAGCTTTGATGCTCCTCATGAAGGCAGGCTGGGTTTGAACACACAGGGGTGGCCAATGCCAGCCAATGTGATCGCCCCATGCCAGGAAAAGACACTGTCCCCAGGGGGACATGGACCCCTCACACTGGCCATGGTGGAGGAGGCGAGAAGGGCTCCGGGCATGGCGGGAGCACCCAGTGCCACTGCCACCACCTCAACCCAGCACCAGCTTTCCATGAGGAACCAAAGCTTTTCTTCAAAACCACAAATTAATGTCTTTTTTCTTTTTGGGTGTCTTTTATAACCTCGAATTTAAACCAAAGAAACAAAGAAACCAAGGTAATAAAGCAATAAAGAAAGAAACAAATCAGAATATCTACCCCGGGTTTGGCAGTTCTTACGCCAATCTCCTGCAAGGTGCTCCATGGCCTCTGCTTGTAGTTTGGGTTTGGATTGGGATTGCTTGATTTAATGCTTGTCTATGATTTTTAGTTTCTGATCGTTTGTTTTCAGGTCCCCGGGATAAGTGTGAGGAAGAGATCAGAGAAATGATGGAGAGCTGCAGCCACACAGAATACCGACAGAGCTTTTACCTGACCCTGCACTCTGAGGGTTTGCTCTTCCACGGGCCCCCCTACCTGA
Organism: Coracopsis vasa; assembly: GCA_026283785.1. Taxonomy (NCBI): domain Eukaryota; kingdom Metazoa; phylum Chordata; class Aves; order Psittaciformes; family Psittacidae; genus Coracopsis; species Coracopsis vasa. The sequence goes on along the minus strand of JANHGB010050330.1, from coordinate 33,182 downwards.
TCCTCTTGCTGCCGCCACGGCTGCCGCTGCTACTGGTCCATAGGCCGCTGCCGGAAAACCTGGCCGTGGAGAAAAGGAGAAGGGTGAAGACAGAAGCCAGCGGGTACCGCGAGTCAGAGCGGGGCACGGGGCGGCGCTCCCGCAGGCTGCCATCCCGGCTCCATCAGTGGAGCCATCACCACGTGCCCACTGCCAGTGGTCTCTGCTGGCACAAAGGTGGCCCAAATCCCCTTGGCAGAGAGGAATGTGCTGGCCGTGCCTGGCCACGGCACACCGCTTACATCCCCGTGCTCTCGACCAGCTGGGGTCAGACCGGTTCCCAAACCAACAGGGAATTCTCCTCTTTGCTTATTTGCAAGTGATAATAACATGCTGGTCTACAGACAGAGCACTAATGGGAAATACGAGGAGCTCCTCATGGCGAGATCACAGATTTGCTGGGATCAAGCAGACAAAAAATCACTGGAATGTAATTTAAAAAGAAAGAAAGAAGGAAAGGAAAAAGCTCTTGAAAGCAAAACAGCCGCAGATCAAGGAGCTCTACGACACACACCCTGCTACAGGGGCCCGAGCCCTTACACAGGAATGAAATGCTGCTAGCGAGAGTGCAGGTTTAGGTTCTTTACTTCATTAATACTCAAAGGTCTGCCGGAGGCTCTGGCTTCAAACACTGGTATTTTAGGAGGGCAGTAAGGTCCAGTGACCAGCAAGAACCCCAAACCCCACCTTGCTGCAACGCAACCAAACCCTCGGTGGTTCCTGGTGTCTGGGGAGCTCCGACTGCTCCCAATAGGACAACCCTGGGGGCAGTGACCACCATGGACCTGCCCCTTGAGGGGGCTGCAGGACTTTGATCCCAGCTGCTTTGCGATGCTGCAGGACCACAGAGAACAACTGAGGCGACAGAAGAGAGAGGAGCGAGACCCAGAGCCATGAGCAGACTACAAGCCCCGCTACCTCCAGCACTATCATCTCAGCTACTGGCAATCTACCAGCAGGAAAGGAGCAGAGAACAACTAGGCTAGAGTGACTTGAAGCTACTGAAAACAGCAATTAAAAACAGACGTACTTGCATTTAAATATGGTAATAGGGCTGCGGGGGGAAAAAAACAGTAGAGGTAAATGTAGGCTCTGCTACCCCTGGCTGCTGTTCCCTGTACGCAGAGCCCATGCAACACAGGGCAAATCCTGTCCCTTCATGTCAGCCTGAATCTGTTTGGTTTTATGATGTGATGAACCGCTACAATGTGTGGAGTGGGATGCAGGAGGGAGCGCATCCAGATAGGGGAATATTATAACCAAATACCCAAGTGCTAAACTCCTCCTTGCTGGTGATGCAGCCACCAACCCTGGTTGGGACCCCCAACATATGTTTAGGGCTGGAGCTGTGACATGCTGGAGTGAGCAGACTTCAGTGTTAGAGTCAAACCAACCTCCAAACAGCAGGAAAGCATCTGCAGGACAAGGGCTGAGGCTCTGGGTCTTTGTTTCCATGCAGAGCCATGCCCAGGCCAAGCTCCGAGCCCTCCTGCTGTGGGTTAGGCAGGAGCAGAGCTGGCACCATCCCCACGGCCTCTCCTCCTCCACTCCCTGCCCATGTCCCAAGAGCAGTGTCCTCAGTGTTCCCATGGCACATCCAGGACCAGCTGGCCACCAGCAAATCGCATTTGGAGACTCCAGGGGCTCCCTAAACCATCAATAAGGGATCAGAAGAGCTGTGAATTTGCCATGGAATAAAACATCTCTGCCAAAACCAATCAAATCCCCTTCAAATCACCCAGCATCCCCCACAAACAGCATAAAAAGTGGTGCTGGGAAGTTTGTTTCTCTTGTTCGGGTGCCAGGGACGCTCAGTATCTATTTGAAATGCAGGACAAAAAGTTTTGCCATGCAAAAGAATGATGAAATAACAAGGGTGGAGAAGGCTCTCACCAGAAAGAGCCCGAACAAAGGCTCTGTTATTGCATTCCAGGGGACAGATGTGTGAAAAATTAATCCCTCCACCCCAAAGAAAGCCATTATCCCGGTTCTGAGATAAAAGCATCTCCACGACATGGCATTCCAAACAACTCAAGTGTGATGGGCTGCTTGTGCTCTGCTTGGGAATGCTGCAGTTGGCAGCAGGGCAGAGCCACAGCGGGAGATAGAACCAGGATTACCATTGGCAAATGCTCACCAGTACAGACTCCCAGGCTGGCTCCATCACCAAAGGATCCCTAAATCAATCCAAGGTAACCAATAGTAACCAATTGATAGTAACCAATCCCCACCACTGGAATGCCATTTGCCAGGCACCTCATTGATCAGCTCGTTCCCCACGCTGCTGAGCGCACTAATGCTGCTCACGGCTGTGCTAACTTCTGTACTTCGGTGCTGTTTGCCCCTGAACCTCGCAGCATTCATCAGCAGCTGATGCTGTCCCCACGTCGCAAACAGGATCAAACCAGGCACAAAGAAGCCAATCGACTTGAGAAAGACACGTGCAGGCAGCCAGGGGTGCTCCCAGGTTCTGGTCTCAAGCTCCAGCACTGATCTCTGTAATTCCCCTCGTACCAGCCCTGGAGCCCTATTTAAGCACTTTGGTCACACTGGATTATTGCCTCCCATTGTTTATAAACTTCCACGCCAGCAAAGACTTCAAAGGATGGCCCCACAGTGACAGTACAATTAACACTGAACCTGTTCTGTGTACTCCACGAGCTCCTGTCTCTCCCACCCTTCCGCCTGTGCTCTCACACCATCGGATGAACATCCCAGAGCTGAGCTATCTGCAGCTCTTTAGTGAAGAGGAAAGCATTAGCAAGCACTTTTGCTGCCTGCCAGCCCCCAGAAGGAACCTGCTTGTCCACAGAGCCTACTTCTGGTGCCCCAGACCACACTGATGCTCAGGCAAGGCTGTGTGCCTGCACAGTGCCCTCCCCTGGGCCTCTGCTCTCTGAAGTCAACTGGAAAATCAAAAGCAGAGATCAATTCATTCAGTGTCAGTTTAAAGCACTCCGATTCCTGCCGCAATGATCCCTGTCCTCTGTGTATCCACTGCTTACAATTGCCTAGAGAAAGCCAGATTCCAAAGCTGCTCAACAGGACAAAAGTGCCCACTTTAGGCACTGCAATTAGAAGATATCTCACACTAAGTGCTTAGCAATGGGCTCGCACACTGTCCAGGGAAGCCCTGAGGACTGACACTGATTTCATGCTCTCGCATTGCTCCCAAGGAGCTGGAGCCAGTGTCTGGAGTTCCATTTTTCACAGATAAATCCTGCTGCTCCCTGCACTAACAGTTCCACTCTGAACACTGAGGCAGCTTTGTGCAGGAAGGATGGACACAGCTGCCTTCAGTGCTTTGCCCTAAGGTGACACATTTAGTCAATGGCTGGCTGCAAGCAACTGCTCTTCCCAAGGCACAAGAGCCTGGAGAAGTGGGACTGAGGGGCAGCCCAGAGCAGGGCTGGATGTGGGCTGGCTGCTCAGTCCCATACTTGGCACTACCCAGCAGAGAACACCAAGAGCCTGGGATTTAGTGGATTTTCCAAGGCTTTTTTGTGAATAGATCTGGTGGGAGCCACACTGCCTGAGGAGGGACAGTGCTTACAGGGGACTCCTGGGGAAGGATCCGCTCCCTCCGTATCCTGCTCCGGTGGGATTGCTTCCTTCCCAAACCACTGATTTCTCCTTTACCCCAGCCTGAAGCTGGCTACAAGGCCACCAGGAGCAACCGAAAACCCCTTACTCCAGGCATGCTGCCAGGACTCGTGTGCAGCCCTGGCTTTTTCTATGCGCAATCACTGACTCCTTCAGACCTGCTCTGCTCAGCCCCTGAAGACCCCAAATGTCTTGCACCCCAAAGGACACAAGACCCCGTCCTCTACAAACAGCCAGACCACAGGAATCAAACAAAAAGCAGTCACAAAGATCATGAAATTAGTTCTTAGATCACAAAATATCATGCAAAGACTTTGCTTGTAATGGCAAAAGCACTTGGGGCACACAAGGGCATGGGTTTATACTCCAGCAATAAGCACAGGGATTTAAAACAAGAATAAAACCAGCAGCTGAGATGCTCAAATCACCGCCAGACTTCAGAAAATAACCCAAATGATGGGACACGCATGGAGAATAACATAAAGGGCCCCATAAAACTGCGCCTCACAAGCAGAATCCTCCCTCCGTGTTTATGGAGTGCTTGCAGTATCTGCACGCACCGGCAGAAGCACCACGTCTCCCTGGGGGGGGTTTGGGGGGCCCTATGCACACAGCATGGAGCTCTGAGGCTGTACCCCCCAAACCACTTGGCCCCAGTGGTGCTCCCCAGTGTGCTGATCCGAACCCCCATCATTGAGGAGGTTCACTTGATCTCCCAGGGAAAAAGTGTGGAATATAAAATCATCTGCAGGTTGAGTGGGAAAAGGAGAGGGGGGAACCGACCCCCTCTTTTCAAACACGGTTACCAGCAGCTTTGATCAGCACAGAAAAGCTTTGCGAGGCTCACAGCTGTCATTTCAAATGGGTTCTCGCTTGCATTATTCTTTCCATTAGGCAGCGTTATCCTCTTTGTAGGATCTTTAGGCTTCATTTCAAAAGTATCCGAGACTCAAACCCACGAAGCAGAAGAGCCTGGTAGCTTTGTTTTGGGAGGCAGGCAGGCGTGGGTCCAATTTACCGGACAGAATGTAGCCTTTAATGGTGAGCACGCAAGAGGGAAAGCTCCGTCCCAAAACAATCCCTTTATGTTCAAACCCTTCATCTTTCAGGCCTCTCTGTCTCAGACTCCCCCCCAACTTTCTATAAGGAAACAAGAATGAGACAGAACAAACCCCTGCTCCCGTTTGAAGCTCTAGATTAAACGCTCAATGTTTAGAGAAGAATACACCCAGAGAAATCGAGTTTTAGCGAGAATTGATGAAAGATCGGGATTCTACCAAATCATTCGCAATTCATTATCACAGTTTAGTAGCAATTAACTCTTTGGGATTTGATTGAAGACTCTCCCTAAGCTCTCCCACAGCTCTTGCTGTAGGAATCGAACGTGGAGGCAGTTCCAAGCCCTGCTTGGAATGTCTCGTGTTTCCCACCTGGTTTGTCTTTAAAGCAGTGGGATAGCGGCATCCACACGACAGCAAGCAGAAGGGACGAGGCGAGGCGCAGGGCAGACCTCCGAGGCAATGAGAATTGCTTTCCTAAGCTTTTGATCAATTCTATTAACACTTTTAGCACCTCCAAGCCCACCCAGAGTCCTTGCTTGTGACAGCCCCATTAAGTGTTTCCCTTTGTCTTTATACGCTGTGTTACATCAAGCTTATTAAAATCTATTTCACCAGGTCAGAAAATTAGCGAACTTCAGCTACAGCCCATCACGCATAATGGAAGCCTCATTAAGCAGCTCACTGCCGTTAGCCAAGGCACAATCAGCTCCTGCTTAAAATGTACCGTGCGTGGCAAGCCTCTGTAGAATTCCCCGTGTCAGGCACTGGAACGCGCTCCACACCGGATGCATGCTTGCAGATGGATGTTATTATGAACAAATATTTCTGCTTTGGAATTGCAACCAAACAATAAACCCCAAACAGAGTTAATTTCAACTTGGGCACTTCCACTTTATGTACAGCAAATGACCCATTTTTCAGCTGTTACCACTCTCAGGCCACGGGTTTTAAAATGAGAATGATGCACTTTTGCCCAGTAATTACTTTATGCATCAGTGAGACAAAGCCTTGTTTGTCTCCAAATTATCATTCTGTGCTGCTTCAAGTGCAATAACCCCTTTGAGGTTACTTCACTGTGCAGAAAACTGGGAAACTTCTCAAAGGCAGACAGTTTATTCTAAGAAAACTATTTACTCAAACAACCGCAAACCAGAAAGCAAAAGCTGGGAGCTGATGGAGTTTATTTACTCTACTTAGAAACTGCTCCCACCCTAGAGCAGCTTGGAGGCATCTGCCAGACTTCTGTGATGCGTCCTCTGAAAACGATACCTCCCACCAGTCAAACTCAATGCGTAATCTGGATTCTCCCTAATTTAGTCACTGGTGAAACACAGAGAATTATGAGCTTGAAGTGACTGCAGCTGATGTGGGTGAAAGCGAAGCTGAACCAAATCGCCTCCTGAAAGCAATCCTGTTTAATACCAAGTTGAGCGTTCCGATGAAAGCATTCCTCATTTGAAAGCCCAAAGCCAAACATTTACTATTGATTTTTAATAAACCAGGTAAGGATAAATGAAAGGACCGCTGCAGGGGGAGGAATACCTGTGAATTCACCGTCCCCGAGCTGCCAGGCAGCACAGCAGCTCTGAATTTCAGTCACCTGCTGCTGAATGAACAAGGGCAGGTTAGATGGAACCGCGTGAAGGAATATATATATAAAGTTCAGCAAAGTGGCACTGATTTGCTTCAAGCTTCATTTCAGCCGCTTCGATGGTACAGAAAATGAGCTATTTGGTTAAACTGCTTGGTTAAATTTTTATGAATGACCCAAACTATCTGGGTAAGTATTATTAAAAGACAGATCTTTGATGATGAGCAAAGGCATAGAAAGAACTAATGTCTGGAGGCTGAAGGTGGAAAAATTCAATGCAGACAAGAGGCAAGTACGTAAAAGAGAAGAGAATTAATCAGAGGACAAGGTTATCAGAGCTAGGAAACTCTTCACAACCTATGTGAGTCGAAGTCGCAAGTGAATGCTCCTCTCAGAGAGATGCTGCAGCAACAGCCATTGCTGGCAGATAGGGAGCTTCCCACTGCCTCGCTGGAGGAACTGTCCCAGGGGATTTCCTAATCCACGTTATGAAAAAGGTCAGGGGAGAGGATTGTGATGCTGAGGCCAGAAACCTTCAGGGCATCACTGCAGCGAGTACATATTACCGCTTCTGGGCAAAGGAGGACTTGGAAGCTTCATTATCAGCTTGAAATCCTACCAAGAGTGCTTGAAAAACATTCACATTTCAATGTTTTTGTGCTTTAAGGACAGGAACCTCCTTAAGTTCTCTGCAACCTCCAGCTTTATGGTTAAAAACTGTATCTACAGAGACATAAGGTGTAAAAGCAGCTAGCCATTGTGCTTCTGGCTAGCTCAGACACGTGGAATCCCTTACAGCAGAACTGGCATTACCAGATCACGTTCTTCTTTCTATAGGGTTTATCCATGTTTTCTTCCATACATGTGTGTTTGCATTATGCCTCCTTACTCTTGTGAATAACCAGTCTCATTACACTTCCCGGTTGCTGCAGCTGTGGCCTGTTCACAGCAGGAACCATCACCCCAAAATGCAAAGAGCTCCTGAGAGAAGGGCAGGTTTGGGGTTTTTTATTCCTCTTCTCTCCTCCTTGTCCCTTTATGATCACTCATTTTCAGGGCAATGATCCTGAAGTTTTAAAGCCCGTCCCAAACTCCACGCACGGATCAGTGAGCAGTTAAGCATAGGACAATCAGCACTGAAGTTCAATGTTCAAGATGTTCTTATTGCTCAAGCAGTCACCCAAGGTATCAGTAGAGAAAAACCTAATGAAGGATGTGGGCAGCTTTGGTCCTTAGCCAGACAACCTCAAGAGCAGCCTTGCTCATGCAGAGGGCAGGAAAGGGGGACAGGCAGCTTTGTTACTGGCCACACTCTGCTGCCATGGGAATGGGTGGAAGCTGGATCATTGACTCGAATGAACAGCTCATCCCTTGAAAACCTCACCTTCAATTTAACATCCAGAGACTATTTTAAGGGGTGGGGAAAACGGGAAATGAAAAAGGAATTTTATGCAATTCCCTACATTATAAAAATGCAGCTCTTCCCAGAAAAAATATGCCCAAGAGGCAAAGCACATAAACTGCTCGGCCTCAGGGAACACCCCCAGGTACCATTTTCTCCTGTGTCAAAACAAAAGCTTCTGTCACCTAAGCACAACTTGAAGCAGCACCTTCTGGCTGGAAATTGATGGGTTTGCTATATTAATCTCTCAGTTTGCTGTCTGCAGTTCCAGCTGCTCCTCGCTCCAGGGATGCACCTGCAAAGTGAATGGTCTCTCTTCAGCCTGCCCTCTGCCAGCAAAAAAACCCCCAGATCCTAATTTTAAACCAGGTCCCGTCTATGGGCTTTGCTTCCACTGATGGAGGCTGAAACGGAGAGGTTGAAGAATGGTGATTAAGGTGGTTCCAGCAGATTCAAATGCACTTTGTAAATGCACTTTTATGCCATGCAGATGCAATAACATTTTAAGGGCAACAAAGTAAAGCATGCAGCACAGGGATGGGCAGAGCAGATTTTAAGCAGTTAATGATTAGACAAAGGAGTGAGGAACATTCCCAGCTTTGCTCCACATCTCTCACTGTTACAAGGCTTAACCAACAGAACAGACAATTTAAAGTACCTTTCATATTTCTCCCTCCTATTTTGCAGCTGCCAGCAACTTCTCCGTCTTTCTTAATGTTAAGTTTGATCATTAAGGTATCATGACCAGACAAACTTTGCTCCCATTACTAAATGCTATACAATCTTAGACTTGTGTAACGGCACTTTGAATGAGTGCTTTACAGAGCTGACTCTTATCAATACTGACTTCATTACTCCCTACTGGCAAAGGAGCCACGTGTAGGCAGCATCTCCACTTTAAAATCACTTTACATCACCAGAGTGGATATTTGGGTGCTCTTGCACATGGGAATGTGGCTCTGGGTCATTGAGGCACCACGTGCACCACACTGGGGGCCAGACCTTGGCTGGTGAATCACAGCTAAGTGCTGTGTGGGTTCTGGTTTATGCTCCTTCCAAGGAGCTGACCACACCAACTCCTGGCCCCTGTCAGGCCACACTCAGCACGGCAAAGCTGCACCTTCTCAGTGTTCCTCCCATTCCCCCTGCACTCCCTGTAAGAGGTTACTAACCAAGAGTGAGACCTGCAAGAGCCTGGTCTCATACTGCTGAGTGTCCTACATAACAGATACAGGAACTTCCTTACCTCCCCTCTTCTCAGTCACTATGAAAAAGGAGCCTTAAGCATGTCATTACTGTAATAATTACCCTTGTCTTTGGTACCAGCTCCTTTTCCTCACCCAGAAAATAACAATTAGACCTACCAGGCAAGCATCACCAGCAACTTCCACACAAGAACACCTCCTGCCAGCCCCTATGGCTGACAAGTCAACAGTTTGTGACTGCTACCAGGAAAGAAACCAAATTAACCTCTACAGATTAACAGAAAGATGGTCTTAAACACTCTTATAATAATGAAAACCATCAATTTAGACTTCAAACTGATCTTGTGATGTTCTCACAGCACCAGGCACTGCAGGAGCGTGACCCA
>JANHGB010050330.1:6797-23795 GCA_026283785.1 Coracopsis vasa | reverse complement strand
GTGGCTGTTTTGTTTCCCCACTAAAAGTCCGTTGGAATGCAACTTCTCCCGGGTCCTCTCCCGGGCATTCTGCTGCAATGTGGCGTGACCCAAGGCTGGGCTCTGCAGACTACGGAGGACCAGTATTAATAAGCAAGTGTATTTCCCTGAGCTCTGAGAAGTTTGTGGCAATACCTGGTTTTCCCCACCTCTCCCCATACACAAAGGTTTTAATCAGCTTTAACAAACAGACAAGCAAACAAACCCTTAATTAAAAACCCCCTAATATTAAATTCCTGAGCTGAAGGCTTCTAAACAGCTTTGAGAATCCCTGAACATCCAGGTAATGATGGAAGACGGGATAACTGAGAACCCCGGCTGCCACTGCAGCCAGGGCCCCTCACAGTGACAGGAATCACCCCATTTTCCTTTCAATTTCCAATCAGCAGGAACAGATTCCTGCCCTTGAGTACTGCAGAGCCGGCCACAAGGGTTTCTAATACACTTATGGGTTTGATGCTTAAACCCACCTCGGTCGCTGGCACGGTCTGCACTGACCGCAGTGGTGCAACACTTTAACTGTGACCCAGCACCACTCCTCTCCCCCAATTACAAGTGCACTGGGTTTAGTTTTTGCTGTAAACACACCTCGTATGTAACTGTTCATCTGCAGGCTCTTCAAACACCGGGTCACACACTGTGAGTGATGGTTGTTTTAGTCTTTTATTCAACTGTCATTGGTACTGGTTATTTGGTGCGTCCAAACCAATATATGAAACCTGCAAGCTAAGAGAGCAGCAACACAGCACAGCCGTTGTAAACAATTTATTATCATTTTCTACCTCAGGTACTTACAGGAGAAAAGGCATAAAAAAAAGAAAAAAAAAAGGGAAAAAAAGGGAAAAAAAAAAAGCAAAGCACAGATGGACTATTTACAAAAACTGAGAAAATTCACAATAGCAGAAATGTTTGCAAATCATGCACACCAGGACAAGTTCACAAAAGCAAAGCAATTCACAGCAAAAAAACCCAAACAAAATAATAAGAAGCCATACAGATTAAAGAAAAAATGCTATTGCCTGCAGGAAAGTCAAAAGAAAACTACCCAATTATTACATCAAGCATCTTTAATGAAACGAACAGCATAGCCGTGTACTGTAGAGCCTTTGACACTGACATTTTGAACAAGTGGATTAACAAACATTAAAATGCATTACAGTTCTACTGTAAGCATGCAATTTACTTCTCACAAACTTATGAAAGGGGTAGAAACACTTCAAGAAAACCAGCATTTAAATAAGATGTGTGTTTGCTACCTGAAAGTCACAACCTGGTCTTGTTCATGAAGCCAATGGATGGAGCCATGGCCGCATGGGCTTGCAGCTCCTCTGAGATTTGGTGGAGATTAAGAGGTGCGATACAGCTGAAGCTGGCAGGGGAGAGCTCATCCCATGATTTGCAAGCAAAGGCTGGAATTAGAAGCAACTGCACAGAGAATGTGAGAGCCTCACTGGTGACCAGGCATGGGGCAGGGCAGCAGCTCCCCAGGCCCTGGTTTTGGTGGTTTCTAGCAACCTTCTCTAGTGGAAGGTGTCCCTGCCTGTGGCAGGGGCTGGAACTGGATGAGCTTTAAGGTCCCTTCCAAATCAAACCATTCCATGATTCTATGATGATTACAACAGCTCTAGAAAGAGCCAGCAACCAAAGGGAATGGAAGAGGAGAAACCACATGTGGCTCTGCTGCACCCACAGCCACCAGCCACAGGGTCACACCTGCAGGCACAGGACACTCATTTTGAGTAATTAAACCCTGTGTTGCTAATGATCCTAGTGACAGGAGACGCTGGTGATGATTTGTGCTACTGCTCAATGTCTCTGTGTTAACAAGAGCCAGTGTCCCTCTTTGGGGCTGTTTGTGAGCCCCTCATCATCATGTTTTGCTTCCATGATAAAATCACTTGTAAGAAGTTTGTGAGAAGTCATGCCTTCGTAACGCCCCTGATCCCCATTCTTGTGAGTTACATTCCAAGTGGGCATTAAAAACTCATCACAAAGCAAAGGAAAAAAACCAATAAAACCGAAAAGGAAATAAAAAGCAAACTCAAAGCAGCGAGGATATGGAGCCTTTAAAAAAGAGAATTAAAGAGTCCAGTCATTCAAACCAGCCAGTAAGAGCAGCAATTTTTCAGTGGACATTGATATTAAACATGGACCACCCAGGCTTTGTCTCTCTCTCATTAGCACTGCAGTAAACCCCGATTAATTTGTTATGCATCTTTAAGAACTAGTTGATAAAAATTATGTCTTGTGAAATCGGCAAATAGTCTGCAAAGTGAAATAAGAACAGAAATTAATAGATTAAACTGAAAAGATAAGTCCCAGAAATTAAAAAAAAGACACAGAAAGGGAGTGATTGCAATACAAAAAAAAAGAAAGAAAAGAAAAGGCTTTGGACTGAGCTATAGAGGAAAAATAACATGATGGGAGGAGATAGAGCAGTCGCCAAAGTGATCGCGTGTGTCTCACCCGTGCGGACAGGGAGCAGAGGAGGATACGGGATTGGACCCATCCAGGGGACGTGCCAGCACCTCCAGTATGGAAATTGAAATGCAAATAGATGGATCATGACATCTGTACCCTCATTTCACTGGGACAGTGGTGAACACCAACAGGGCAGTTCAATTCAGATGGGCATTCCATTTGGGTTCTCTATTAATGAAGTGAATAAGCAGCACAACCCGAGGAGGACCCGGAATAAAGCCCAGTGGCAGTCGAGGAGCCTGTGGGATGGTGACTGCCACCAGCACAGCTCTGTGATGACACCCCCAGGGACAATGAACTCCCCCAAGGACAGCCCTGGCTCCAGCCCAGGCTGGTTTACTGCAGCACCGGTAGCAGAGCAGCGCTCACAACACAACTGCACTGAAGCAGAAAGCACGGCCAGGTCTCTGTAAGGAGCCTCAGGAACACAGCTCTGCATTTAGATGCATTAGTTTTATATCTACACTTATCATACACATCAGCACAGCCACAACCCCACTGCTGGTCAGGCACCGTGGAGCTGGGAGGCAGGCGGAGCTGCCTGGGATGCTCCTGCAGGAAGAGCCAAGGATTTCTCTTTTCCTATCAGACCCCGAGCATTTGGGCAGAGGGCTCATTAAAACCACAGATTTCAGATTTCTCTCAGGTTCACACGTGCTCCTGTCTCACACCCTGAGCCACAGTTGTACTGTGGGTGCCACGGGCAGTTCTGCAAGTGCCAAGACACTGTGAGGGAAGGGCTGGGGTGTTCAGGCTCTTTTGAGGTGGATGACTACGTGCTAGAAGCACGCTCAGGCTATTCATCCTGTAGCACTAAGTGCCTTTCCCCATGGATGGTTGGTCAGGATGCCAACACCATTACTTCCCATGGGTGTCTGGGGGAAGAGTGGGTGCTGGATGCCACAGGACATGGCTCCCTCCGGCAGAGAAGGGTGAAAGGAGAGTGGCAGAGCCCCACAGACAGCTAGGACACAGCACGACACAACCATGTGAGTGGCACTTCCACTGCCATTCCCACGGCAGGAGTGAGCAGCAAGTGCTGGCACATCCCCATCCTCAGCTCCTGACTTGCTCCCTGGGCACCCTGGGCTGTGCTCCCATGGCACAGGGCTCTCTGCTGCCAGCATTCCTCCCTCCCAACGCCTGGCTCCAGTGAGGACACCCCATCCTGCTGATGGGCATCAAACCCTTCGGACTACGCCTCTGGCCAGGCTCCCGTGCACCGCACTGCTCTGACAGGTCATGGTTCTAGAGACCAGAGTCCCACATCAACTGGGAAAAAGCACCTAACAATCCTGTGAATGGTTCTGCCTGCTGTTAAGGAATAAATAATCTGAGTGGGAGTGGGGCAAACAACACAGCAGAGCAACAGGGCAGGGAAATCCAAACAAGGCAACAGAGGACTCTGAGCATCTCACCTTGGCTGCCCTGCTCCTGAAGGCACAACTGGTGCCTGCAGGTGGGTGCACCTCCTTGTCAGTGCTGACAACCCACTTTGGTTTTCTCCTGTCTATTCAATCTCTGCAAGAGACTGGAAACAACCAGCAAATAACTGGAAGGCCTGTTTTGAAAACCAAGGCCCTTATTAAAACGAGGGCTAGAGTCAAACGGTGCCTCTGCTGTCAGCCAGCAGACACACTCATTTTAGACATGTTTATAATTAAAGTCATCTAAAAGCTGCCAATTTTCATCATTTAACTTATCAAAGGTGCCTCTAATTCAGCTGCCTTCATACGAATCAGCTGGTACAAGGAAAGGAGGAGGAAAGTGTGAGACAACATGCGAATGCCTTCTGAAGCCTCCTCTTTAATTCAACTAACGCTGCACCCTGTCAGCCTGGACCTCTGCCACCCGCTTGTCTCGAAGCTGGCTCCGACTGGGAGGGTGTAGCACGGGTGGGAAAGAGGCAGATGAGCTTTGAGCCCTAGCATTTGTGAACTGAAATGGCAATAAAACCCCATCCTAACAGCACTGACTCCTATGGTACTATCAGTCCTGCAAAAAACAGAAACTAAAGTCCCAAGGACACTGGTTGTCTGATGGATGTAAGTAACACGCATGCTTCCAACACTGTTTCATCCTAATGACCCAGAGCAAAACACGAGGCTGCATCTTCGCCCCAATATGCCATGGGTAGAGCCAAGCATCCCTCCACATCCTCACCCACCCTAAAGGACCTTTCCATGAGGGTGTTTCAGCCCTAGCTCGGTCCCATTGCTGCGGCTGCTGGCAGCCACATCAAGGAAAGGGCAAACCAAACCAGAGCCAAACTGAACCATCAGCACACGGCTAGAAACTGTGAAGGACACCAGAGGTATCGGTAAAGAACACAGGAAGGCTGGACCTTACACTCCAAGACTGCATTTGTAATGAATACACACTTACCAGAGGACAGAATGGGAATGTGTGTGTGAGTTTGTGCGTGTGTCTTTATAATATACATGAAAGGAAAAACCCACCAAAGGGAGGGTAACAGCTCTTAAATTATCTCTGTTGCTGTATGTTTTAAGAAGTTTGTTTTCAAATAACCAGTACCAATTTACACGTTAGCAAAAAACGGATTTAAAGGCTGTATATATAGATATCTATTTTAAAATAGCAAGAAGATCTGCTGGTGTGTGAGATGCTCCCTGCAGACTTGCCTGTCTCAGCTTGCAGCTATGGAGTTAAAAAGATAGGAGAAAAAGAAGAAAAGGAAGGAAAGAAGGGAAAAAAGTAACTCTGGAAATGAAATGTACATACCTGGGAACTGATAGCTGTAACTTGGGGCAAATCCGGGATATCCTCGGCCATACGTTGCAACAAAATTTGGGTAACCTTGATCAAATGTAGAAAAAGAGAGAAAGAAAGAGAAGTTTGAGGATTAATGAAGGTTTTTTGGTGTTAAATGCAATACAAAATGACATGGAGGATGGGTGAGGTGATGCTACAGAAGGTATCGACCCCCAAGATTTATTCTGCTCATGCCAAGCTGCCAAAGGTTTGGGTATTATCTCGAACAGAACCCCTGGAGCTGGCTGCCCTCCCTGCTTGCTAACTGCTGGGCTCTGTGCACGAGACCTGTCACTCAGGTAATTAACATGCACTTTGGTATCTCAAGTCCAAGGACTGTGCATACTTGTTAGCTGGAAGAGTAAATGCCAAATGCTAAGGCTAAACACATAACACAGGTTTGCTCTGACATTTGGAGAGCTTACAATGAATGTACTTTGCTTCAGAGCTATTGACAGTTGGAGATTAAGGTAGTAGTAATTCTTTATCCCGGGAGTGTGAAGGACAACAGTTAACACATCAAGAGTTGGAGGCAGCAGCAGCAAGGAGCCAGGGAGTCAAAGAGCTTTTCATTTTTCAAGGAAAGTAAAACCCAGCCATGAGAAGTGCTTCTGAGATAGGCACGGAAGCACATCCAACCTCGGGCAGCTTTTGAGCTTCATCATGAGAATACTGGTTAATAAAGATGCTCGAGTTACTGCATCAGGGCCAGGTTGGACGGGGCTTGGAGCAACCTGGTCTAGTGGAAGGTGTCCCTGCCTGTGGTGGGGAACTGGATGAGTTTAAGGACCCTTCCAACCCAAACTGCTGGAGCCCAGGCACACATTTAGCAGCCGAGTGGCTCTTCTGGGGGGTCTCCTATCTCTGCCTTTATTTCTTCTTTAATACACTCATACATCACAGAGCTGTTCTTCTGCCGCTGCAAGTCCCTCCGCTCCTGATGAGATTTATACATACATAGAACGTACTATTAATCATAACCTAAACCCGGAAGATAAAAATGCTCGGATGAATTTTGATTATGGGATTAAGCAGTGCCAGGGGAAAGCAAGCCCCGTGATCCCGGACAGCACGCGGCGGCTTTCAGCGCTGTGTACACACTGCTTAGCCCCTGCTTATTTATTTCACAGCTCAACAGCTGGATTCCCTTAGAAATTAATCACCTCTGTCATTACATCAGCTCTTTCGCAGTTAAGCTTTACAAATCTTTTCTCCTCTTTCTTTAAAAACCAACAATATTGATGAACGGGTTGTTTGCTGAGTACGCAGTGCCATCAACAGCGCCGCGAGCTCCACCAGGACTAACGCCTCTCTCCTCTCCAAGTGGAAAACTGGAAGTTTTGCTCTGATCCAACCAACTTCAGGAGCTGGCAGTGGGGTGCAGGATGCCACCACTGCCCCGTGCTGGGGTGCTGGTGGCAGCGCTGTGCCTGGGGGCTCCCGCCTGCATCGCCAGCGCCCAGCACGCTCTAGGTCGGGCAGATGAAATCATACATTTATAATACAACATTACTTCAATTTTCCTCTTCATTTGCTGCTGCAGTGCCCAGCTCTGCTCTAACGAGTCCAAGCCTCAGCCGCGCAGGGGAAATTGCCTGCCTGAATATCAATAGCGCATTAACACCATGCCCATGTGGATGCTTCATCAAGCCAAATTATGGCCATGCTGACCTACCCACCATTCCCATTAGACACCATTCTCATCCTGCACTGGGCACCGAGCAGTTTATTTGCCTCACTAGTCCTGGGGAACGATCAATCTCTAATTATCCCTTGTTGCTACCCCAAAACCCCAAGTTTTGCCTGGATTACCTCCTCCAAAGTGAGACCCTCCTGAACTCCAACCAACAACCAAACCTGCTTTCCCAGCACCACTTCCGCCCAGCTCCTGCCTCTGACCCCAGCGGCAGCAGGTCCAACACACCCATCCTGCAGGCTGGGTGACCTTCAGCCCATCACACTCTTGGTGGACAAGGATCCTGGAACAACAGGAGACCCGAGCTGGACTCCTGACTCCCCTCTATCCCACCACCTCCAAAGCTGACCTATCTCCTACTCCATGGGAATTCAAGAGCAAAGCTGAGGCTGTGTTTGCGGGTGCTGCTGTGGGAGCCCAGGGGGGTCACTGAGCTGTGCCGGCCCCCAGGAATCCAGTGCTAACGCAGGGCTCCCCATCCCGAATCCTGCCTCAGAGGCAGCTGCTACTCTATTAAACACAGCCTGGTGGAAAAAAGGAATGACTTTCTTTGAAGGGCACAAGCTTCTTTTATGCATGAGTTCAGCCTACCTAGACTGAGCGTGTGCAGTAACGCAGAGCCTGCTCTGCCTTGAGCAGTGATAGAAGGAGCCTGGCTGAGACCTGGAATCTGGTGTTCACATAGACGCAGTTTTGCCTGTCCGGGAGTGTAAGCTTTGCTTTATGCACCGAGTGCTCCCGTCCCTGGAGGGGTTTGCAAGTTAAAAAGAGCCCAACTTTAATATTAAACACCAGCAGGTCCAAGACGCCCATCACCAGAAGCGAGTCCTGTGGGGCCCCAGCTCAGACTGAGCAGTGCTTCAGATGCCTCCAGAGCTGAACCCCGTAACAGCAACTGCGATGTCCCACAGGGAGCTGCTTCAGATGGGAGGGCAGACAGAGACGACTCCTATTAACACTGCTCCTCTGTTGCCTTCTTTTCTCTCTTTTTCCAAGTTTTCTGTCCCGAACGGAGGGGCAAAAAGCCGTGGGGCAATGCAGTGACTCCCACATGCCCTCGGGTGACAGAAGTGAGGCTTCTGGGCACATGGCAAGCTTCTGGACCACCGAACATCCCCCACTCAGCCGCAGATGTGTGGCTCGCCTGTGACGGGGGATACGGGGCCTCTTCACGAGCATCCCTGGCCCTGGGGAGCAGCTCTTCAGGCCGGGTGGGCTGCCAGGGAGACAGAGATCCTGGAACTGAACCCACTCCAGCCTGTTCTTTATGCAGAGTGGCTAATGGATGTCCCTGGTCTCCCCTGAGCCTGTGTGTGTCCCATCAGCAGACAGAGCCTGAGACAGCCCAGGAGCAGCCCTGGCAAAAGGCTGAGCCTGCCCACGCTCTGCGAGTCAGAAAATCCTTTCAGAAGAACACTTTAATTTTGTTCCAATCAACCAAATCATCACAGAAGCGGCTGCCTACGCACCTCTAGACCCCGGCTGCTGCAGGCTCCTCGGGGAGCCTGTGATTAATGAAAAAGACCAACTTCCTTAATAGCTTCGGAGGGAGCCGCTCCCCGCTCTTTCCTTCGGGCTGTCGTGTGCGTTCGTTCCTGCCATTCCCTCCTCTGCCCATGAGCAGCATCTGGAGAAGGTGACCTTGAACAAGGCCTTCTGGAAACAGGTATAAAAATCCTCCAAGAGCAGCCCCAGTCGCTCTGTTTCAGTCCAGCAAAGGAGGAACGGGGCAGGGCTGGCACCAGCCTCCCGGGATCCTTGGCTACTGCAGATGCTGCCTCCAGCAGGACATTACTTTGTGCATCTCCTCACTTGATGCGTTAATTACCCCACTCTCCCTGTGGGATGAGGCCCTACCTTGAGCAGCTTCAGGGCTTGGGAAGGAGCAATTCAGGCTCCCCGCTGAGGTGCTGCCCATCATCTCCGCTCCCAACACTTGGAGGCAGCCTTTGAAAACGGGGCTTTATAATGGCCATCCAGACAGCTTTGCTTTTGTGTGTTGTGATTTCCTTGTTCAGCACTTAATTATTTAACACGGTGCCACTGTAGCAAAGCAGGAACTTGGAAGATGAAAAAACCAGCTCGAGCAGATAACGAAGCATCTGGCCTTCAACATGAATCAATCATTAATTCTGAGCAAGCCACCCTGATTTGCAATCTAACCGGTCTGCTGTGGGACCGGCTGGAGCAGGGCTGCTTGGGGTGACCTGACCCATCCCACTGCAATGGGACAGGGATTTGCCAAGGGGCACCCAAAGTGCTGGCTCTGTGCAGATGCAGATCTGCTCGCTGAGGGCTTCTTCCCTTGCTTCTTATGGCTTGAAATGATGTTTTTCCAGTGCGGCATCCTGGTGGGAATCACACTACACCCAAGGACTGAATTTTCCCTTCAAGTCACTGGGGTGGGCTCTGGCTCCATTCACTCCTTGCACGGCTGAAGGGAGAAGTGTTGAGGCTGCTCTGCCTGTGGTGTGTGGATAAGGGATCCTGCCCTGGGTCTTTCTACCTGCCCAGGGTGATCCAGGCTCTTTCCTCCATCACCTTCACTACCCCAAACCTCAGGCACAGTGAATGGTAAAGACAGAGAAAGGAGAGCAATGAAGTGCCTATGCCCCAGCACTCTGGAACATCCCGGTAACCAAATCACAGACTGACTAGGACAAGATAAATACTTAAACCATAAAATGCAATTTCCAAACACTATGGGGCAGGGTGGTGGTGGAGTGTGGGGACAGAAAAATAGATGATCAGTGGAAGTAACTGAATTACACATCCCTGAAATGGATTGTTCCAGCCACGCGAACAGAAGCACTATTAATTCAGAGATAAAGCAAATAAGGCAGGGAAGTTTTCCCTATCAAATCAAGCAGGGCCTGAAGTCAAAAGTCTCAGTGTAACAGCCTGATCCTCATAGGACAGTCTCCTCTGATCTGATGCTCACTCCAGAAGCTTTGGGATCCTCCAGCATCTCAGGCAGCTCATCTCAACCTGCTTGGCAGAGCTCAGGACAACCAAGCACCAGCTTTCAAGGCTGGTTTTTATGCTCGAGTTTCTGGGATCATCTAAACCCAGGACAGAAAACTCAAAGCATCGCAGAGAGGCTACATACAAGGGACACCAGCCTGAGAAAGGCTCATTTCTGCCTGGGAACATCTCCAGATGCCCTCTTGCTCATGCATGCCTTATGGACACAGAGGATGACGACCAAGGGAAAGTCCAGTGATACAAACAGAGCAGGAGGTTGAAAATGCATGGGGTTGTACAAATGTACATTGGCAATGGATTAGCAGCATTTTGGCTTAGCAAATCTGAGGAGGGAGCATCAAGAGGTTGTCACGTTATAAAGAAAGAAGATCTAGGCAGAAACAAATGAGAACCAATTGTAACTAAGCAGACCTCGTGCACAAATAGAATTTTGCCATTAAATATCATTTCTCCCATTTAATTAATTTAATTTAATTAATTTAATATTTCCTGGACACAATACTCTGGACTAAAATACCATTCCATCGCCTTCAAATCTGTAATTACTGTTGTGCCCTGCACTGTTGCGCTCCTCCCTGCTCTCCCCATCCTGCAGGCCATTGAGGAGCCGGTAGGATTTTCAATTACCTATGCTGAGCTGTCAGAGACACCTTTAAAAGAAGGGGAATAACGTGTGACTCAAGTCCTCTAAAAGAGGGGAGAGATCATTTTTAGTCAGAATGAACGCCCTGCGTCTTTCATCATTCTATTTTTGTGAGGAAGAGTAAAACAGCCTCTTTAAAACATCCATTTAAATGCAAATTTCTACATTCCAGAAGGGGAGAGTTCATCATTTACCACAGACAGGATCCTTCTCCCCACTCCACCCCTGCTGAAGTTCTAGACAAGCACCCATGCGGGTGCAGGGATCTGCTCACCCCTGTGGCTTAAGGGTTCAGGAAGCAGGGAGAGACACAACACGGGAGCCGCTGGCTCCGGGAGACGTGTGGTGGCCACGGCACTTACCCAACATTCCCATCCCTAGCATAAAAGCGTCCATGGTATACGGTAATCCACGCGCCCTTCCTCTCGTCCCTGGCGGAAACATCACTTCTTTAGGTTGTGCTTTCTTACATTCTACCTATTGAGCAGAAACATGTACAAATGAGATGCAAATGAATTCCATGTAAATGTCAAATGCAGAACTGATCCACTTAAGGGGGTGGGGGGGGAGGTTTATTTTTAGCATCCGCCTCCCCACACCGCCTCCCCCTCTCAGGTGAACTTTAAGACTAGCGTAAACGGATTTAAAAGAGCAAACGTGTATGTCTCTTTAAACACACAGAGCAAACCCCACTGGAAAGATGACAGAACTGCTGATTTAAGAAGTTCCTGAAAGGAAAACCTGGGCTGCGTTCCCTCTCAATGGTACTCGCGGGAGTGGAATGAATGGAGGGAGGTCTCCAGCACAGCTCTATTGCAATCGATAACAGAAAATGACTCTCGGTGATCATTACAAAAGGCTCCTTTTAAAATAGGAATAAAGAATCGATATTTCTACCCAGCAGAAAATTTCTGTAAACCCTATTAATAAATGCTCTGCATTCTTTCACTTCCACTCACTCCTCCTGCCTTCTGAAGTTGCTTAATGCCACTCAAAGCAATTGTGAGTCTCCACCAATGCCTTGGGAGAGACAGCAAATCCAGCCCAGACAGCACCAGGATACCCAGGATCCAGCAACCCCACCTGGCCATGGTTTCCAGCCTTTCCTTGGGTAGGGAAAGGGAGAAATAAAGCACCTTCCCATGTTTTCCAGGTCCAGCACCACCAAGCTGCCCCCTCAAGCAGACTGTCTCTGTGCCAGTAAACTGCTCTGGAACTAACCAGTTATCCCAACCCATTTCGATGGCTCTACACCTTTCTCTGAGCAACAGGAAAACGTGCAGGCATACAGTGCACCCCAGCACGGGATGCAGGGAATCTCCAAGCTGCAGCCTGCCCCATCTGTATGGTTGGCACAATGAGAATTGCTGGTCTGAGGTTAACGGTCTTACGCTGAATGCAGAGGTTTGAGCCTTATGCCTTTAACTTTGCTCTTCAATCAGTTCTTGAACCCTCTTTGCACATTCAGGTACCCCCTATCCCTTGCCTGGCCAGACTGGGAGCAGAGTGGGATCACCATCAGCTCGCAGGCAAGGGCTTGGGAATGGGGCTGCTCTCTGTGCCTCCTGTATCACCTCCACCACTTGCACAAGCAGGCAACCACCCCAGGCATAGCTGGGATGCAGGATAATAGGGCTGAACATCTCTGTGCCTAATAGCCCGATCAGTGACTGTGTGTTCATTGTCTTATGAAAACCAACCGCCTGTTCCTAGGCAACCTGATCAGTGGAAATTCCAGGTTTATACAATTTTCATTTAGGTAACATAAAGGTTAACTGCCTGTAATGGGAGGATTTTAAACAAACCCACCTACTCCTCCCTTCCCGCTGCAGATCAACACAGACCGTATTTACTGTACTTGCTTGCAACACTTCCTGAAGCTACAATGCTCAGACACTGCCAGTGCTGTCAAAACACACTCTTCTTGCACACAAACTGCCCCAACCCAGTGAAGTTTGAAGCAAAATTCTTCTGGAGTTCCTCCTTCGCTGTTTCTCTGCCAAGAAGCATTTGGATCCTTGCAGAAGGCAGCGGGATAAGAGCACAGAGGGACAAGGGTTTCCTCTGCCTCCTCTTCAGTGCTGTTGGGGTAGCAAGACCTCTGGGAGAGAAACACCCCAGCAAGGGCTGTGGTGAGGACCAGCGCATCCTCCTGGCAGGGCCACCAACCTGCACATCACCCCTATCCCCTGCACATACACACACACACACACACATGTACAGGTTCACTGCAGACACGTGGCAATGCAGATACACTACTGAGTGTGCAATGGAGATCCCCAAGGTGCCCCACATGGTTCCTGAGCCCTAATATTAAGAGAGAAGAGGAAAAAAAGGAAAGAGAAAACTTCCATGCAATGATGCACGTGGAGGTGCTGCTGACAGAGTAGGGATGGGGACAAGGACAGTGTGGGATATGTGTGCCTAGCACTCAGCTCCATCACTGTCCTATAGGGATGAAGCCTTCAGAGCTTCCCAGGGAGCCTTAAACCTGAGCCTCGATGGTGAGTTTTAGCCTGATTGGGCTGTGTGCCTCCCCCAAAAGCCCCACAGCCCAAAGCTACCTCCCCTCTCCATCAACCACGCCGAGAGCTCCAGGACAGACAAGCTCAAACGCTGAGCACCAGCACCAGCCTCCCCTCACCAGCACAATACTGCCTCAAACTGTCCTTCACTTATTTGGGATGCGGGGGTCATCTCACAGGAGCAGCCCATCTCATTTCTCCAGCACCACAAGTGTGTCATTTCATTTCACAACTGCATCTCCCTGGCTTGGCCATCACTGGGAGCGCCGCAGCAGCATTGGTTACACCTCGTGCTGCAGACAGCCGGGATGACAAAACCAATCCAGCCTGGCTCGACTGACAATTAACAGGAAAATGAAGTTTGGATTAGCACCGTTAGAAACAATACCCCAGTAATTAGCTTCTGCAGCCACGGACCAGCCTACCCCTGCTCTGAAGGACCAGCGTGATTTATGATTTTCACAGCACACAGGATACAAAGAGAATGGCAGTGAGCTCCAAAGGAGTTTTACCTGGGATTTAAAGGGGAAGGAAAAGTCACCAGTAGGAAAGAAAAATAATTCCTAAGCCTTTGTAAACACATTTACCCTATACCGAGGGCAAAAATATTCTTTGTTATCCAACAGAGACTATTCCCTCCTGGGAGGGATGAAATGCAAGATATGGGACCAGAAGCCCTGTCCTCTAATGCCATCCCTTGGGAAGTGGCTGCACGACCTCATCCATGGCAGCACATCTTGGGTAGATCTTTACATTCCCCATTCAGCAATGTCAGGCCTTGGGGTGCTCTTCAGAAGCTGCTCAAGCGCCATTCCATCGGCAAACAGGGAAAAAGCAGCAACAGGAGGTGCAGCCCCACGTTAGTGGGCAATGTGGTGGGTTTGGATGGTGCCTCTACACCAACAGAGGCGGGAAAAGTGGAAAAATAGGGGCCAGGCTGCTTTTGTGCAAGAAGCCATCCCTCTCCTTCATGGGCATGGGATGGAGATGCCCATAACCATCACACAGCCACAAGGGTAAAACTCTGGAGGCAGCAGGGACATCACACGTGTGCCGGGGTGTGCAACAGGGCTTCTCCAAGAGGAAACCTACCTGGATTTACGAGTCCATGCTCAGCTCTGCACACAATCACCCCCAAGAGCCTGCCCAACGTGGGCTCTCTGTACATAAATCTGGATCTTGCCCAAACTTCCAGTTCAGCCTTTCTGTACATCTTAATGATTTCCAGGTTTCCAGCTCCCACATGAGGGACGGGCTCCCCTGAGCAGCCCAACAAAGAAAGTTTTAACTCGAAGGCTACAAAAATAAGATCAGGCAGGGAAACTAAAATTCACTATTTTTGTTTAGTCTGCTAAAGGAGAAGGAACCTTACACTGGGGTACTCCTGGGTGAAGCCGAGCAGTCAAAGCCACTAGAAGCAAGGACGGCTGAGATGGGGAGTGAAAAGCCTCTTATACCCAGCGCAACAAACCAGGCTGTCAGCTCTCAGCACCAGGATGTCTCAAACCCCCATGGCGAAAGCTTTCCAAGGAAACCTGGGCTATTTTGAGGAAAGCAGAATGCTCACATACTCACAATGCACAAAACCCCCATTTTACCACCCAAAGACAAGGCAACGTTGTCTTGCCAGCAATGTGCGATTCACAGTTAGCTGAGATTCGATTACCTTGGGGACACCACGTCACTCCTGCCGTGGCCAGCTCAAACTACCCCTCTCCTAACAGAGAAATCAGTATTCAGGCAGTCCTGCTGCAAGGGCAGGGCTACACCAGACACAGAAGAAAGGTTAGAAGCGTATTTAAACACATGCATTAGATCATCACCAAAGGTGGGGTAGGGACAATGGGATGTCATGTCCTCAGGCTGTAAGAGAAGTCAGCAGCTATGGGTGAGCAGAGTCTGCCAGAGCTTCTTGTGGTTCATCAGCTCAGTTTGTCCCCAGAGCACCCAGCCACCCTTGGAGAGCCTGGCAAGGACGGCGTCACTCCACAGCTCAGGAGTGGTGTCATTTGAAGCACACTGAAGACAACGCTACAGGAATGCATCCAACCTGCAAGAGGTCTGCAGTGTCCTTCAGCTGACAGACGGGTTTCCAAAGCACCCCCAGTCTCTCCCCAGCACCACAGACGTCAGCAACACCTTGGGTACCTGCCTGCCCAGCACCGGCTCCTGTCACCCTTGCTGCAATGAGCCCTGTACAGAGAACCCACCACTGTGACCATCAGCCTCTTCACGTGCCTGTTCACACCCCTCACCCTGCCATGTGCCAGGCTCCAGCTCTACAAGCTGCTTGCAGGGATGGAGGTGCCTTAGACTATAACGTATGTGGATGAAAACCCAAAGGCACGTGGTGTGTGATACACATGTCTACAGCATCAGCACACAGTGAAGGCTTCCAGTCCAGGGAGAAGCCTGGAGAGGCCAGATCCATTAACAAAACCCACACCAAAAGACCCCACAAAACCCACCGTGAGAGTGAGAAACAGCCACAGGTGCTGTGCAGCATCCAAACCTCGTTTAAACCAGCCTAACATCTTAGTCAGCTGCTCCAGAGTCTGACTCTAAATCCCAACTTCCATGCAAGTGCCTGGGCTCACCACACTGCTCACCAGCACTTATCCCACTATACCCATGATGTGAACCACTCCATCACAGTGGGATCTGAAGGCAAACAAATTACCCCATCCTGCTTCTTTTCCAGCTGCTTTTGCACCCCCTTAGAAAACCAGGTTTCTCTTTGCAAAGCAGTCTCCTCGCATCAAAGCAACTATATTCAGGGGATAGCTTGGTTGAGTTCTATTTGTTCCCCCTCCCTGCAATGTTTGGAGAGCATCTTTGGCCTCCCACGTAAATTCCAAGTTTCATTTATTAAATACCTCGCTGGCATTTTCTTTTCACGTTCACACTGCTCGGTTAATATTACATTTGACATTCTAAGCTTTACAGATGGCAACAGAAGCAGAATGCTAAAAATAGCCTGCCAGGGAGACGAGAGGCTAGAAATAGGCTCCTGAACAACAGCAGCCCCAATACTCTTTGCCTGCCCCCATGTTGTGGGAAATGACAGCATTCAGGAGATGAGGAGGAGCAAACTCCAGGCAAACGGGTGCCCATGGAGCTGTAGATGCTCCATCTGAGCAGCCCAGGGATGGGGATGGGGCATCCCTGTCCCAGCTCACTGAGCAAACCTCATCACCTCGAGCTGGAATCCATCCCCATCACAGCTCAATGTCAGAGGACATATTAAAAACGAAGCCAGGGTGGTCAGGCTCCAAGGGCGCTGTGTAAGGTTCATCAGTGCCTAACCCTGACCCCCAGCCAGGTGCGTGTCACCTCTGGCCATCTGTACCAGCTCACGGTCACACGTGCCTGCACAAGCTCTCCTGGCCCTGCATGGGCTTGGTAATTCATCTGCAGACACATCAGCAAGACGATGAGTCAGTCCCAAGACAGGATCATGTCTCATCTCCTCCCTCGTGGGCTGCTTTAAAATTAGTGCTGTGGAAGAAGTGACAAGAGGAGAACGCTCAAAGTCTCGTGGCACCTGGATCGTGCACCAAGCAGGCACGCTTTAATTACCCACAACAACGAAACACCGACAGCCCACGCTGTTTCTTCGGCTCTTTGTGATGTTCCTCGAGTGTTTTCGCCCCGTCCCATCCTCCACGTTCCCTGCACTGCTGTTACCTTCCTGTGCAGCCTTTCATCTGGGAAGAAATCCTCCCAACAGCTCTCCCACCACTCCTCCCCTAGCAGGGGTCTGCCAACACCTGGGTAAGATTTTTACAGCGCACGAGTGCAGATCCCGCTATGAAGCGCCAAACAAAGCGCCCTGCCCTGCTGCTGGCACCGGTTTT
>JANHGB010050327.1:0-51278 GCA_026283785.1 Coracopsis vasa | reverse complement strand
GGCTCTTCAGACGCAATCAACTTAACTGGGAGATGAGGCAGGACAGGAAATCAGTGGTGTTGCTTTGGAGTGGGCTCCTTGTAAAGAGCACACAATTTGTATACACTGTATAATGTTATATAAAAAGATCCAGATGGGCTTCCGGGTGGGAGTAGCTTGCACTGGGAAAAGGGAATGGTGCAGCCCTTCCTTCAGGATAGGATTAACCTAGTATGGGAAATTACTCAGGGAAGAAGGTTCCGTATGCCAGCTCCCAAGCAGAGCCAGGCCAGCTCAGTTCCACTTCTGTCCCGACTGTCTGTTCCCTGAGCTCTCCTTCCTCAGGCTCTGGGCTACTCCATACTGTTGCTCTCTTGGCAGCACTGGCGGGTTGTGATAGATAAGACCTTTACCATACCCAGTAAGAGGTGGTCTTTTTTACCCTAGACAGAAGCTGTCTCCCAGACTTGTTCCTAGTTTGTCTCCTGATATACACAGAGGGATGCAAATCATTGCAGTCTCCCGCTGTGCCTTCCAGGGGCTTAGGTGGAAGATGGCAAGTGGTACAAACAGTGCTTTCTTGTAGAAGGAATTTCAACCCCCTGGGACTGTTAGTGATGGGGAAGATTTAGTTCATGGCTTTTACCTTGGCTGCACCCCTCTGACTGTGCAGCAAGGCATATGAATATGTCCTGGACAACCTGCTGGTTTTGCAGGAAAACCTCAGGTCATCTGTTCTTGAGCAGGTTTTGACTCTATTCCTTAGATGATAACAATATATTTCCAAGCAAATGTAACCACAGCTACACAGTAGGTGACAGTTGTGCATCTCTAAAACAAGTTACTAGCAGGATTTCTCCCTGCATTTCACAAGGGACCTCATGTAGCTGCTGCAATACTCAGCCTTCAAGTTGCTTTTTGCTGTTGACATCAGGATCCTGTTTTGTTGCTGAGATGTCAACTCCAAGATGCTTCCAGACTTCAGTGAGAGGGGGATACACCACCTACAATTAAGAGAAAAATCTGAATGATTTTTAGTACCCAACTGAATATTAAACTGAGAATGTGCAAATATAATATGGACAATGAGAACTTTGATCTTATTAACTTGACAGCCTCTTAGCAAATTAGTTCAGTAGATTTTAATAGCTGGTTTGCACTCCTCTGCTCATATTCCTTATTTGGGGAATAGCCTGTGTTCTTTAATGTTGAGAGGCTCAAACACAAGCATTCTGATAGGAGTTTAGAACCAAACTGAAAGGAACACTTGAATCTTGCTGATTGCATATATACAGTGACACAGTTTGGCCCAGTTTTATTGCTCAGAGATGCTATTTCTGGGAAAACCAACCCAAACCACCCTCTTGTTTCTTGGTCGCTACAATAAGAAGTGAAGGCTCAGCGTGCAGGGTACCAACCATGAAAACAAAACTACCAACATCTGACTCACTGCATGGCAGTTTTTCTCCGGAATTGCTCCTCCTCGAAAGACTTGAAAAGGAAAGGACATAAGGGCTCTTTGATCATCACACTCCAAAGAAAGACTGAAGCTGTGCACTTGTTTCTGCTGCATGGTGCCAGGAGGCCATGAGTTGCATTCACACTGAGCCTTGTTCCACAGCCACTTTCAGGCAGACCATCTCTGAAATGGATTTTTCTTTTTGATTCTCTCCTTATTTTCATGCCCAGTTTCCTACTACCCCAGTAAATGGCAATATAGTCCTCATCTTCTGATGTATTTATCTGTACCACAGAAATGCATCCTAGACAAGATTAACTTGATTTACTAATGAAAAGCAAACCAGCACATCCAAATGGCCAGATGCATTTTATAGTCATTAATTAAAGCTTTTGAATTATTCTGTGAAAACGTTAGTGTAATATTTAGCCCCTGTATTTAGCTTTTTATCTATTTCAAGCAATTTTTAAAGGAGGAGGCAGTCTATTTAATTTCCACTTTCTGATAGAAAAATGGAAGTAGAAACAGATTGAATGACTTATGCCAGGGTAATATATGTGTGAGTCATCCATACAGCATCTGATCTATCAACTTGTTCTGATTTTTTCCTTATTATTTACTTGAATATTTAAATGAACATTCGCCATATTACAGTAGGTGCATTTGCCTTGTACAAGTCTCTGGGCTTTTAAGAACCCTCATAGCACAGATTAATCATTTGGTGTTTATTTGGTACAACATCATATGAAGTCCAGGTTTCCTTCACCATTGCTCCTCAATCTGTAAATAAGTAATAACCTTTCCTACTTTTTGTTTGAAATAGTTGAGCTCACTTTTCACATGTGATGGACTAACTTGGTAATTAAATCAATGGCTACACTGGGGTAATATTTAAATATTTCTATTGCTTCTGACACTTAGGTAAATCAAGTAAACCTGCCGGCCTCTCAGGATACTGGAGCTGTTTACATTTATAAAGTGATTTCACATCTTTGTCTAAGCGTCACATCTTTATTGATAGCAAGTCAACAGTCTTTTTATATTAATTATTCTTCTCTCTCTTTATTATTCATATCAGGAGTAGACACTCACCAAAAGTAATATCTGGGAGTGTTTGGGGCTTACCTGTTATAAACTTACACAAATCACTGATTACCCAAAAATTCCAGAATCTGAGATCAAGGACTCATTTGTTTCACATCCTCCTCACACTGAACAGGAAGCTTAACCCAAGGAGGTGGGACGTGGCATTTCTGTGATGTCTTTGGTGATCTCTTGTGTGCAGTGTGAGCTGCTCAGAGAAGCAGATCTGACTCAGGAGCTTCAGTGCTGGAGTCAGGTGAAGAGATGAGAATCGCAGTGCATTCATCCTGTTTTGGCTATGTGATTGACTTCATGTGTTTGAAGAGAAATCAGAGGTGTGAGTTCACCAGGTAATTGCACAGGGTAGCTGGTCGTGTTCCTGGGAGCATCCATCCCTCTGTTGAGCTGAGAAGGAACCCAGGCAGTTCATACTGAGCATCTCACTCACGGTAGCTCCATTCTCTGAAAGGACCCCTGCCTCTGTGGGAGTTTTTTGACACCTCTGATTGAAAACAAGGCCCCAGTTCCACATTCTGTGTGACAGAGGATTCCACGCCTACAGCTGCCTCAATGGCCATGGTGGTGGCCTCACCGTGATCCATGCCCTGTAACCCGTGGTGGAGCAGCCAAGCCCAGCTGTTTGAACATGGAGACCTTGGATCCAGCTTTGCATTTATGAAGTTAGGGCAATTAGCAGGTTCACTGTGTGAATTGTTTCCGCTGGCAGTGATTTTGTATGCACAGTGACTGTACATTTCATCTGAACACAGCTTTTACATTAAATCATTAATTCTTTTGGCTTGCTCAGAGAGAACACAAATACTTACATAAACTTCACAAATAAATTAGTGACTCTGCTTTGTTCAGCTCACATGCTAATTTAAATTGGCTGCCTGAAAATTAGCAAACATGATACAAGTTGTCTGCGAATACAGATACTGTCCATATATTCTGTGTGCGTCTTAGAGAATAGAGACTTTGAGCATGTCAGTTATAGACAACTGCAAATATGCACCCTGTCTTGTCCTTATGACAGTCTGTTCTCTCTCAGGATTCCTGTCTTCATTAGTATTGTCTTTACCTAAATTTAGGTAAATAAATGTATGAGGTAAATATTAGGTAATATATTAGGTAAATAAAACATGAGATATAGATTGTCTCCTTCTGAGCATTCTTACGGTGTTGAGGTGAGCACAGTCTGAGTGTGTTCTTAGAGTACTCTATGACACTGTCATAGAAGTAGCTCTCTCTACAATTTATTAGCCAGACACATTTAGCATTTACCTAACAGCAGAAATACATATTAAAGCAGGTGACAGATCACAAAGAATAAATATGTGTAATATGACAAAAGCAGTTTGCACCTACTGCTGCTTGAATAGAGTGAAGAAGTCTTCAGTACTAAAGCTCTCCTGTGACTTAATGGAACACTCTTGCAATGTGAGAGGGACCAGATATGAGGGTAGACAGAATGTCAGTTATGAATCCCTTGGAAAATGGAGGAAGTCCTTTTATTTCTCCGGGAGTTTTTTTGCAACAAAGGGATGCAGGAATCTGCCTGCAAGTGAAATGGGAAGGCAGAGGATTGCTGGCTGGAAGGACATTCTGGTAATACTTTCAAGATGGCAAGTTGTGATTTCCTGCGCTACGGATGAGGTTATTTTTGGCAGGAGGAATGAGAACTTTCTGCTCTCCCTGCTTTGGAAAGAGGGTAGTGTGTGGTGTGGCCTTCTGATGCTTTATAGTATTGTCTGTATTTTATAACAGTTGATTAAAACACCCACGTTTTTCTCTATGTACTTTCAGTGTTCCAGCCTCATGCAGGACCATGGCAGACTGCTGACTGCAGGGAGCTTTAAAATCCAGTCTTCAGCCAAAAATATTGCTATCAACTGTTCTTCTATATCTCTGGAGGACTTTCTGGTGTGGCTGTATTTGTTTCACACAGTTTACACATTGTGAAACACCTCTGTGTCAAAAGAACTCCTTTTGAGAAAGGCTGTACAGGGCAATGAGTTGTTTTGCATTAGATATGCTCCTTCATTAGGAAATACAGCTCTTAGTAAAATAAAGTGCTACGCTTCATAGCTTTAAAATGCTGTGTGCAGTATGGTCTTCTGCAGAATATGCAACAAAGCCCTTTTAGTCTAGCCTCCATGTACTACTCAATGACTGTTTTGTTGACTGAATGCCTCAAACGTGAATGGTATATATGCACATCAATCAGTCGTGCCCATGTTGATATTCATATCTCTGACTTTGCACATAGTTATCATGGGGGGTATAAAAATTGTCCAAAGGGTAAAGGACCTTCAGATATCATTCACAGAGTTTAGTTTAGCTGCTTTAGTGGCTCCTCAAGAGCTAATGGTAAGAAACCTCTGCAGCTACAAGGTGTGTTGACCTTGAGAAGTCTTGGCAGACTGGGAAGATCAGCAGCATGCTGGAGACAAGAGTTGACATCCCTGCAGTCCATGGGGGCTATAGAAGAGCACCCACCTTCAAAGCCCAAAAGCCTTGTTCCTTGGTCTGCATATGGCCAGGAGCACTACTACAGCTCCTGGAGCTACTTTCTAATACATGGTGACTTCAGAAGCAGGCCTGGGCAGATCACGGAACTGCCTTGGTATAAGGTAACAGCTGCTTTTACAGAGAGAATATTGAATGTCAGAACACCTGGATAATGAGACAGTGAGATCCTTTCAGGAAGGACAATACAAGACTACCAGCTGTGGAACTGAAAAGTAGCCTGTCATCTCCAAATCAATGTCGTGACAGGAATCTGTGCATCGTTTCATTTCAATAGCCCTAGCTCTTTGGACATGGTATGTGGTAGTGGTGTTTCTCATGAACATCACAGTCCCAAACTCTTGCATTTCATAAACTGCTTTTTGAGAAGTGTTGATTCTGAGCCTCATGGTAAGACCAGCTTATGAAAATACTGGGATGTTATTGGCTGTAGCTAGCTTTGATGAGCATCCCTTACCATGTGCCCTAGCATCTGGGCCCCAGTCTGCACAAAGAAATCCCCTGAGCATTTTCTCCAAGATGCAAAGAGTGTTTGATGATTTCCTTCAAGAGGGGATTTATTTTCCCACCTGCTGGCTCAGCTGGTGTTGGATGTTGATTTTGTCCCAGTTCTTGCTTGCTGGGTCCTGCGAGCCTGACTCCAGTCACATCAGAGTTAATAGGAAACTAAATAGAGGAATAAGAATAGCTTGTGAAAAGGGGATTGCAATTGCTCTACTCAGTATTTTCACAACTTCTCCTATCATCTTTACTCTTAGTGGCTAGTAAGAGTAACTATGAAGGCCCGTTAGCCTGAGTCTAATGTGCTTGGATGTCAGTCTGTCCATCCACAAAAATTCTTGGTCATTTCAAGAAGTTTGAGAGGAGGCAAAAATAGAGCTGAAGGAAAGACTTCTAAAGAACTAAAAGGAAGATAGCGGCAGAGGGAGAGCTCAGGTCTGGTCTGACCCAGGAGTATGCAACAAAGTGATAAGGGAAAGAAAAAGGAAAGCAGGAGAGGAAAGGCAGAGGGAACCTAGAGCTGAGACAGACCTTGTGGGGGAACTGTAGTGCATGGGATGGGAACAAATGGGCACTGAGCAGTGAAACAGAGGTCAGATGAGGAGTGAAGATGGAGGGATTTACACTGGAAAAGTGCTAGGAACAGAGGGCTGGAAAACGAGAGAAACGGGGAGGTCTGGGTTACACTTGTTACACTCTAGAAAAAAATGTTAAATACATTGCTTCTCAAGCAGCTTGATGTATAAACATAGACCCATGTTACATGGAATTTAACATGCGTATGTTGTATTTGTAAACATAACACTTGATGGATTTAGACCTATGTGTGGTATGCTATATAGTATATATATAGAGCTGAACAAAGGTGTTCCTGCTGAAGCCGGTGACATCCTGCCTGTGTTGATGGGTGCAGTGCATTGCCCAGGTGGATGGGCAGGTGAGGATGCCCAGCAGCGGTGGCCCCAGGACCATGGCATGCCTCCTTGCTCCTCTCCTGAGCCCTTTCGGGTCTGGTCTAACCTGGACCAGGCTCTGGGTCCATCCATCGGCGGGGTCGTGCCTGTGCCTGTGTGTACAGTGTAGGGCAGACGCTGCGCTACCTGGCAGGCACCAGTTGCCATCTAGTGGCTATTTTAGGACTATCTCTGTGTGGAAAACAGTTTTCCAATCAAACTGCAGCCCAGCAGTTGCTTTTCTAGAGCAGATTTGAACGATTTGCCCCAAAACTTCCTGAGTGACCTGCAGAGAAACGAAGGGGCTGATGCATGTAGTTGAGAATGGGCTTCCCTTTCTGTAGCATGCACAGTTTGGCCTTGCTGTGCAGTCAGGCAAGTTACTCACCTGCCTTCTAGGTGTGCATTTTGCTGTGGGAGAAGGTTGGGAAGATCTCAAACCTACCTGAGTGGAACATCAGCCCTGCTGAAAAAAGGCTGGCTCCTTACTGGCAAAGCAGCCACTCTTCCAAGGGGTTCAGCCTCACCAGCATCTTCACCTCTCTTTTGTAACAAATCTGGCCCCCAACAGGGTATTGGAATAAGCTGAAAGTTTTCTGATTATATTTTAGTATATTCACCCTTGCCAGATCCCAGCCAGACCAAGACACAATATCCAGCTGCTGGGTGAGCACAGAGAAAATGTTGTTCCAATGGATACGTTGCATTTTGGCTTTGCACCATCTCTCTCCCCTGGTCAATGAAAATTGAAGAGCTGGTGCAGATGGACTGTTTCAAGTCTGATGCCGTTGAGTGAAAACAAGAGTAATAGAACTTCTTTCCCTGCTCTAAGTCATTTCCCCAGTATTTCTAAAGTGATAAAAGCTAAGAAAATTTGAGAAAGGTGTGAAAAGAGGGAGAGGAGCTAAAGAATGAGATCTGGGAAGGATGCCCTTTATTCACTGGTGTCTTTGGACAACCCCATTATCTCAAGAAATCAAATTGACAAATCACAAGAGAAGGATTAAATGAATTAAGTGAAATACAACCCCCCAACAAGATTTTGTTATTTCCTTAAAAGGGAGACTGCTATGAAGGAATGAAAGAATTTTCCTTCTCTGTCTTATGGAGTGCCTCAGCATAACACATCCTCACATCCAGTACAGTGGTAACATTTGCTTCTCTTTGTGTTCACTTGTGATGGATTATTCCACTTTGGATTATTGCCATTGTAGTATATAATCATAGCAGCAAATATCCAATTGTACTTTAAGTGCTCAGCACTTACACCCTGAGCCTATCGCTGTTTTCAGAAGCAAAACTTCCCCAGTGCTGAAAATACAAGAAAATTGTCTGAGCAGCTATGAGGGTACAATGGTAACTGGACAGCGTTTTGTTCATGCCAGAAAAATGAAGCTAGCAACATGTAACAGTAAAGCTCTGTGAATGTGTTAGATGGCACCGCTGCCTTTCTCCTTTCTTGGCTACACTTGAAGAGGGTCCTTGGTCTGTTAGCTCCAGGCTATGGCAAGCTAATGTATACCTGCAAAGATTGACCGCAGGGCAAGAATCTGAAGCCTTTGTATGAGAAAAAGTCAGAAAAACAATCACAGATGTCTTAAGAGTGGGGGAAAAACAAGCACTTTTTAAAAAATTATTATCAATTTTTTTTAATGCGTCTTGTTCTATGTGTTTATTTCAAAACAGAAGAAAACTTCGTTTTGTGCTTCTTTTTAAATTGAGGCTTTCAAGTTCTTCCTTTCCTTCCTCTTTTTTCTTTTTCTTCTGTTTTTTTTTAGTGGGGAAAGCAAATCTATGAGACACTGAAAGCTGAGAACAAAAACAGCTTGATTTTTGAATACAGAAAAGTAATGAAACTAGATTAAGCAAAATGCCATCTTCAAGGAGGTAGCTCGCTGCTGTAAAGATGTATGGTCATACAGGAAACAAAAGGCATAAATTGAAACAGAGAATTTCAGGTAAGGAAAACTGTTTTAAATCTAAAAGCAACAAGGGACAGGTGACATGGGGGTTGCCATCACTGGAGATCCGTAGCATCTGGTTAGACATCACGTATTTGGAATTACCTGGAGCAACCTGCCCGCTGCGTCAGCCAGTCCTTACCTCCCCCAGGAGAGTGGCTATCAGGCAGCTGACTTCCAGCAGTGCTGGTGCTGGACCTTCATAAAGAAATGAACCAACTCACTGAGACCTCCAGCCCCTTCTTTGGCACTCCCATCACTCCTACCATGTGGGGATCAGGAAAGGTGAAGGGTACAACCTCCTAGCACCTGCCTCGGGCTCAGCAGCCCTCAATGCATATCCCTTCTGACTTCCCTCTTCCACTTTCATGTTCAGTCTCTGCGTCCCAGCCCTCTCTGATACAGAAAAGGAGCTGGCATCTCACTGGAATTGCACACAGAAGTGTGGAAGTTCTGTTTTACTTTTAATAAAGCTTCCTCAAATGGGTGTTTCTTGTGCTTGAGGGGTGAATAGAGTTCTAAGTTCAGAATCCATTGAAATAAGCTTTATGATCAATGGAATTTTATTTTTAAGTGGCCTTATATTACCTACTTACTTAGCCTGAAAGCTCCTAGCTGAATGGAGTTAAATAAGCACTATATTACTGAGCAATTCTTAGCTCTTGTTTATATAAAAAGAGCAGAGTGAACATATTATTGTCTGAAAGGAAAGTCACATTCCAGATTTCTGCTTGCTTTGGGCACCGCAGCAGGAATGACTATTTAACATTTTTAAATTTATATACTAGAACTGGTGCTGGAGCATCATTCATAGGATCATGGAGCAATTTTCTCTTATGTATTCCTCTTTATTCATTCACCATAATATACGTTGACTTATGTAAACCATTGCATATCATGTGTGACATGTTACAATAAAATCTAGAATAGGAAGGGACATCATTAGAGGGTTAAGCTGTCCAGCTGACAACAGGACTGATAGCTTTGATATCCTCTGTTATTCTCAAATACATTCTCAGTACACGCACAGAGGCACAGCCAGTGCGCGCTGCTCTCTGGCTGTCTGATTAGCAAAGGGACCGTGTTTAAAATACAGCTGAATTTTAGTCCATTCATGTGGTTTGCCAGTGAGGGAGGGCCCAAATTACCCTGAAATACGTGGTAGAGCTTTTTATTCTTTAGCTCTATTCCCAGGAAAGAGCTGCACTTCTTCTGTGGCTTAATTGGAGCCACATATAAACGTTGTCCCTCCACAAGGAAAAGCCCAAAGCAGAGCTCACCATGAATGCAGGAGGTATGTAACCTGCAAACTGAACTCATGACTGACAGAAAGGTTTGTATTTCCCCAGTGGAAATCAGACTTATTTTCAATGTATTTGGTGACATTAGATATCAGGAACTCTCAGACAGTTTCTTGCATTACCTTAGCTTGCTGATAAGGGATGTTGATGGCGGGGACAGAGATGCACAACCACAGTAATACACCTGCGCCTCACATTCACAGTTAACTATAAAGCAGAGTTAGACCAGTGCCTGTGAACACTTCACAACCAAAAGCTAAGCTAACAGCAACAAGGGGTGAGTGACATTAGGGTCAGCAGTCCCAGCAAAATACTTATAATAATTTTTCAGCACTTGCTTTTTATCTCTACTTTCTTGTCTAAATTTGTCTGTCTCCAGCTATCAACAGCTGCATGAGCTCTCCTTGGGACATAGTAGACAGCAAGAATCCCTGAGTAGTTGGTAATCCATGCTTCTTGCAAGAAGCCTCCTTGTTTTGTCACTAGGAAAAGATAAAGCCCACAAATTAGCTCACTGTCCACTTACATACCAGTTACTTGACACAGAGCTACTATAAATGCATGTGAGGGTTGCTGGAGCTCCTGCATGATGAACTTAAGTGTACCCAAACCCATGGTAGAATGGAGAGGTGATTCCACATTCCCTCTGTGTCACATGGCAGGCAGCAGTATTTGCACAGCCCCATCAACAGAAAAGTGACCACATTAAAAACTCATCTGCAGCTCTGTTTTGTAGAGGAAATATCAGGCTCCCTGGTCCAGCAGGGACTGTACAACTCAACCCTGTCATGGAAGAAGGCACTGGCTGAGGGGCAGAAGAATTGGGGAGGTGAAAGGTGCCCTTGCAGTCGCAGCCTGACCACGAACCCCTACCCTTGGCTAATTAATTGCACAGTCAGTGCCAAACCCCTATTCCTGCCCTACTAAGTTACGGACATTTCAAACCATATTTTCCTTCTCTGGTTGCTTGGCAAGAGCGCGATGTTCCTAGCTTTAAATACAGCTACCTAGGGACTCCTAGAGAGACATTTATGTTTATTATGTTTTTTCTTTCTTTTGGACTCTATTCACAAAGCCAGCAAGGATAAGAGCTATAAAGCTGATATTTGGAAGAGGAAGGGGGGTTTAAATCAGAAATAGCCTTTCAAGGAATTGTGGTGAAACAACAGAATCTGGAAACAAAGACTAGAATGTAGATAGAATTTCCTTGGTGTTTGAACTTCCATGTTTTAGTAGAAAAAAACACTCTGCTTGAAACAGGCCCAGGATTCTTGAGAAGCTGATGGAAGTAATGGAGTGTGACGTACATAGCTGGGACAAGGAATCTACTGGAAGGAGCAAGCACAGTATCTTTAACAAGTTGCCAAAACCTGCAGACGGCTGACACGGGCAATTTCCTCTGAACTGAAGCTACAAGCAAATGAAATAGATGGAAAGCTGTTGAAATCGTGGAGGTAACAGTCTTCTGAGCTGGTATGTTAAATGACCGAGCAGGCAATGTTGAGAACACCTAAGTTATCAAGAGCTGGGAGTAAGCATATGCCATATGAATGTGCAGTCACCTTTGCTAAGATGTTCACATTAAATCTTAAAAGTGAAACATCTCACATGGAATGACTTCAAACTTTACCAGTTAAATTACATTAACTCTTTGCAATATAACAGGTACAGCTTCAAGGAAATCAAACACTGCTTTGGAAGGATGTGTAGAAGTCACTCTGTGTACCCCAGCTTCAGGGCAGCAATTCCCTTCACATCAGTGACTCTCAGCACCACAGAGGTTCTGCTAACTCTTCTAAAAGCAAGAACTGACAAAAGTTTGTGTTCGCAAATGATCTTTTCCCATTGCAGAACCTGATACCAATATCAGACTTTGACCACCTTTAGTGCTGACACCTCAGCCTGTATTGCACTTGCATCACAGTGGATGGCTGTTGACTGTCAGGATGACCAGGAGCTCTTGCTGCTCTTGGTTGCCAGGTTTTATGGTACAGATTTTTACTGGACAGATGAAAGAAGCTCAGGACAGTACATAGCCTCCTAGGGATTGGGGCCAGAGGTTGTTCTGTAGATGGTGCTCTCACACCACAGGTTGAGAGAAGAGAAACAGTGGATGCGTGTATTTGGGATGGATGCGGCAGACTCAAAACCACCACTGAAACCACCTGAGAAGTAGATGTGTTACTAGAGAAGCTGTTGGAACAGAA
This sequence comes from Coracopsis vasa, assembly GCA_026283785.1. Classification (NCBI taxonomy): domain Eukaryota; kingdom Metazoa; phylum Chordata; class Aves; order Psittaciformes; family Psittacidae; genus Coracopsis; species Coracopsis vasa. The sequence goes on along the minus strand of JANHGB010050327.1, from coordinate 39,305 downwards.
AACTGAGGTATTCAGAGATCTGCCAGCATCAGCAAAAAATTTGCTCCAGCTGCTGAGTGCACCTACTGACTTTGGATCAGGTTCTAGAGGGAAATGTCACCAGATGCAAGAGTTCGGAGCTTGCCATATCCCATCCAAAATGAAAACTTCAAATGATTTTTCACTGACGACCCTTTAGTTGGTTTTAAAAAAACACCACAACAAAAAACCCCCATACCAAACAAAATCCATTTGTGCGATTTAAAAATCAACATAGTAGATAACCCCAGAGTATTATAGGCTGAAGACAGTGAGGAACTGTAAATAACCTTTAATTAGAATGCATGAGACTATACAAAGGGATGCTGACAACTAGCCAACAGTGAGCTAGTACAGTTCTTGTTCTGTAAAATTCAGCAGGGGCACTTGAACTCCATCTTCCACCAGGATAGCTTCGGTTCACTCAGTATTTTAACATTCAGAAAAATGAATCAGTTCCAAGAGAAGGAACCAAATTAAAACCAGCCCCTATAACATAAATAAACCCCAGCCAAGTGGTTTCAAAATTTATTTGGGTGGCAAGGTAGCCGTATTCTTGCACTAGAAGTTGCAAGATACTGCTTGAAGCAAATCATCTCCATGAAAAGCTTTCATGGCATTGTTTCATCACGGTGCAGAACAGTAGTACTTTCCTGCATGGGGGAAGAAAGTACAGTTGCTTTATACAGCTATCAAGGTTCTAATTAGACTACAAAATTAGCTTCTGAACAAGATGGATGTGTCTCCTGGTTAAAATATGCCTCTGCTCCATGTTGTTCCTTGTGCTCAGGAAGGGATCTGGGAGACAGTGTATGAAAGACTTTGAATGTTTAGTTTCTATGCTCAAGTAATGTTTAAATACAGCAGACCACAGCTGTACCTATGAAGTGTAATACTAATTCAAGTGACAGGCCCTTGAAACTCCTAAGCAAAGAAAAAAACCCCAAATCTAAACATGGATTGACAGTGATGTGGCCTGACAGAAACGTCTGTTTCGTTGACAAGAAACAAGAAGCTGTTCTCATAACCATGCAGTGAGTGAAGCATGCACAAGTTAAAAAGTTTGTGGAATTGGCATATTTTTCCCCTCCCCTTAAGTAGAAGTGGCTCTCCTGCACAGGTAATTCCTTTAACACCTTCATATTACGGAATAATTTAGTGAATGATCAAAGATACATTCCATAGACAATAGTATTTTCCTAAATGTTATCCATCGCTCAGGGGAAGGATAGTAGACTTAGGAGGTTAGATCCAAGAGACTGTCATTGATCTTCAGGGTTGTATTTCTCTACCAAGATCATTAGACAACAGACAGTCAAGAGGATTCAAGAGGATCTAACACAAGTAAGAGCTCTGTCAATCACTACAGTCCATTGGAAGAGATGTGCTTATGAAACAGGCAAACACAACTATACTGTGGGAGGACAGGTTCTACCACCAGAGAGAAGAATAAAGGGTAACATACATTGCAATGGGGGGTTTCCTTAGGAACCTTCTGAGCAATCTCCACCGGGACAGGGAAGGACTCCAAATATGATGACAGTCTAGAAAAGCACCAATTGAAAAACCAAACAGTTCACCTTATTTAGCCTTACAGAACAAAGGCTGAGGGGAAACCTAGTTTTGGTCTACACATACTGCAGGGGGCAAAGTGCAGAAAAAGGAAATTAAAGGAAAAGATTCAAGTTACCCTACAACTGCATATGAAGAAGTGGAGAAAAATTAGTGTTAGTAATATATAGGTATATATTAGCAGCATGTTAGCAAGGTAGGTATTAGTATGGCACCAAAGTTAAGGCAGAATTCAAAAGGTTTAATTTTCAGAGCAAAGAGGTTTTCTTTAAGACTCAAGTTTGTTTAGGAAAAACATGTGTGCACCTGCTTTTATAGTGTACTAAGGTGGGTAGTTCAGTCCTTTCCCTACTGTTCATATAACCTAGAATATAAGCACCTATAAACTTTTAAAGACACTAATCAGGTAAAGCTTATAGATATGACTCCATCCAAATACACCTGTAAAATCAAGGTCCACAGCAATACAATGAAAGGATAATAAAATAGGGCAACTCAGAGTTTTTTTGGCAAACATTTTATAGTTTTTATATAAAAATCTCAGTAAGAAACCAAGCAGAATATCTGACGGAAACATCTGCCTTACAAGTTCAAAAAAACCTCACCAAAAAAAAAGTAAAATAAAAGAAAAAAAAGAAAAAAAATAAAGTAAAATCCCAACCCCCCAGAATCCTTTTTAATTATAAACCAGAATATCAACAGAACATTTAAAATAATCTCAGACTGTTTGGCAACTCATCACATCATAACAAGAGACACATTTGATCATAAGAAAAGTTTAACTTTATATACAATTTCACTTGAACATTTGCTCTTACCAGAGTTAATATACATTAAAAAAAGATTCTGGCAATAATACCAGGTTTTTCTTTTTAATACCTGTGTATAAAATGTAACATAAAATGCTGACGTTCTACAGTTAAGAAGTGACATTTGATTTCAATGGGTCCCTCTTTGTTGAAAAAGACAAATACTGAAAGAACAGGTGTTTAGTTGCAAAATAAAACTGTTTCATTTCAGGGTAGTGTCGGCTGACTCGACCTAATACTATTCAGTTTCTTGCAGTTGGTAGTAAATTCACAAGTGAAAATATAATCTAGTTCAGATTACATTTTAAATTTTATACTTTGTCACAAGTGTGAATTACACTTTAATGCATGCCAGAAAAATACTTTACCAACTGTCTGAGCAGATTTGAGAGAACTTCAGGTTCTAGACAGCCCTGGGGGAGTGGAGGGGAAGCTTCCTACCGACGTCTGCATAGAATGTAAAATATATAATTAAAAAAACCTAAGGTATATACTAAAGTTTACAGACCAATGCTTTCCATATAATAAATAAAATGTTCATCGTCGATTAGATTCATACACAGAGTAAAATACAACCTATTTTTACAAGTTTATGTACAAAGTGTATTAGTAGGCCCAGTGGTGCCTCATGGGTTGGAAGCATCTGCATTAGCATGTCACATTGGGAAACTCCAACTTTCCAAGTCAGTGATAAAATATATAACTACTTTGTTTTTCATTCAGATACAAAGTAAACTTATTTTTCATCTGAAATAAATGTACATAATATTCTGTATAAACAATAGTTTATAAAGCTGTTTAAAATGTAACTTAAAAGTACTGCATTGATTAACTTAGAGCTCTGAAACAAGCACGTGCAAATCCCTTTGCTTTAAAAAAAATAGAAGCACAGATGTTTTTTCTTTTGACTCTTCCATGAGCAGTACTAGCTGGTAAAGATTATCGTTTTGCTTTCTTCACTGGTGTCTCCTCTGTCTTCTGCTGGCTTTTTCTCCGTACCACTGTCGGGCTGTCTTCCCTTTTACGCTTGTTGGACTGCACCTTTAACCTGAAAAACATTATTAATAATTATTTTAACAATGGTAGGACCTGTAAAACAGAAAGTGTAGTTAGGCACAATCGTGTTTGGAGGACAGAACTTAACTGGCCACCTCTGATGAATGACGAGTACATGTTACTTTAAAGTTTACTACTAAGACATTATATACCAGCAGAGAAAACAGGGAGACCTTGCACATCCGCATCATATCTTAGCAAGATACTGATACGAATTCTGTATGTTGGAGAGTGCTCTGGGTGTAGAAGGAGCTCTCCTCCTTCCTTCACTTTCTTTTGGAAAGACTTGTGGATTATAATGGAATATAATGAACTACATTATCTTGTAACCCTGTCTCACAAAAATAATAGCAATAGTGGCTTAAGTCTTGCATACACAAGGGGGAGTAAAGGGCAAAAATCACGTGTATATTTAAGCATCCATATATCTCATCTCTATTTAAGCAGCCATATATAAGCCCACCACATTTCAGTTGCAACCAGTTGTAAATGTGGCTTAAAGTCTTGGCTATTCATAACCATGCACAGTAATTAACATGAGGGTAACTGTGACAGTCGATCAGTGACTGCATGGTACACATGTTCCTGAGGTTCAGTTTGAAGACACTGTCACACTTCAGAGTGGATGACAGCTAAATGTATTTACATATAACCCATTTTACAGGTAAACTATAAGATGAATAGCAACGGTGCATCACATTTATTACTCCCTTGGGATTTTACACTGTGATCTCAACTTTAAAAAGGGGGAAAAGAGTGAAAGGGAAATATTTTCACAACTTGATATAAAGACTCTCAGAGTCTTTTATCAGCTGATCTTAGAAAGATCTTTGAAGCAAGAATCATGTCATCATATGTTGCTTTAACCTCAACTACAGCTGCTCTTCCTCCCATTCAGGAAAGAATCACAGCTCAAGTTAAAACGCTGCATAACAGCATTTTAAGATTCTCCCAAGAGGTTTCTGAGGATGAAAGAAAAAAAAAAAATAAAAAAATCTAAGTCTTTCAAATGTTAAAGAAAGCAAGAAAAAGACGCAAACAGAAGAAAATCCTTTAAAAGCTTTTATGTACCCCAAAATAGCAGAACAAAACTATACTGCTGTTCAGATTTTTGAAGCAGTACGTTACATATAAAGAAAGGATCAACGTAGTGGCTTCCAAAATAAGTAATATAAGAGGATTCAACTTCAACACTTACTGCGTCAACAGAGGAGATTTATTCATTTTTGAGTCACTTGGAGATCTTTTTTTTGCTGCTAGGTTCTGTCTGTTTTTAGGAGAAACTGAACTTGGACTGCTGCTTTTAGAAGTTGCACGCGTGGTTGGCTTGCTGGGCTGCTTTCTGTAATACAAAAGAATGATGAATGTATATATAACAAAATACTTTTACTAAGTCACTTTCTTCTTGCATTCCAAGTGCAGAAAATATAGACTGCACAGTATTTGTAACAAGTAAATCAAAGTAGCCAAAAGAAACAGTGAGAAGAAAAAAACAAACCATCTGCAATGCTTTCAGACAACAAACTGCAACACTGAACATGCATTTTCATATCAAAGGTAGAATCAAAAGGCTACTTTAAAGACAATATTTAACTGTATAAAAAACCAAGCTCCAAACTGCAATAATTCTGGTACATAACTGTCCATATTTTAAAAAATAGCTTGCAGTGCCACTAGAAAAACAAAAGCAGCAAAGGCAGCAGCATCAAAGACAATCTGCTTATTGAGTGTAAAGGACAAACTCATTAACTTCATCATCCACCAGTTCAGAAATATGAAGAACTCGTTACTGGAGATCAACTTCATAGTTAGCAAAACAGGCTACTTAAATCAGAAAAACTGATAATCCAGCAATGCTGAAGATTAAGATGCAGACCCTTCCACAGAATTATTCCCAAATGCTGCTTATAAAATGCAGACTGTTTGCAGCACCTTGAGATGCTCTGTTAGAAAAATAGTATTAGAAATCTGAGGTGCAATCCAAACAAATCTATAAATAAAAAAAGTTGATGTTTCCACAAGCAATCAGAATGAAAACACTAATATCTAAACTTTTACATGAGACTAAAGGAAGTCCCTTTGCCTTTACCAAAACAAAACTGTTGCTTACTAAGTGGCAGGAGTAAACCTTCACAGTTTTTATTTAAATGAAGACTACTTAAGTACTTTCTGATTTAGCTCTGAAATTATGAATTCAAGAGCATACTGTGGACAGTGCTTCAAATAAGCCCCATAGCCAACATATATTATGATATCATTAGGTATGAAGTAAATCTGGTGAATTTACACTGTGAACATAAAAACAAAGCCTGGAGTCCTCTTCTGGAAAGTAGCGATATGAATTAGAACTTCTCAAAGCTGATACTGATCTACCTTCCACAACAAATATCATAAAGAAAGGCAGAGTTACGATAAGGGAGATGAAAAAACAGCTTCTTGAAAACAAAACTCTTGCTACCACACTAATCTTCTGCAGTACAAGGAGCTTTCAGATCACCGTACTAGCAATTAAATCCTCTAGTACTGTACATTCATGTTTTTAACTTGGATAATACTTGGAAAAACAAATGGATCTGGATAATTATATTTTCCACCTTGTTCCAACTCCAAAAATGAAACGGTGAACTGCAGTCAAGTCAGAACTAAGTGTCCTCAGGCTCAATTTCCAAGACATCACTAGGATGAAGACTGACAACAGAATCAATTCTTAATTGCTAACATATCCAAGTCTGTCTACTGAGACCCTAACAGTTTTTCCAGCTATCCTTTTGTCTCTTCATACCTAGAAGAGTGGTACTAGAAATCTAATCAAAATTATTTGGGAAGCTCTAATCAACTTAAGAGAAAGTAAGCAACAAACAAACACCCCCTGAACACCCCCAAAACAACTGAGAACAATGTATAAAAAGCTTGCTACTTTGGTCTCTACACACAGACCTTTGAGCTTCTAATCTTGTGGCTGATCTTGTTGTGGCCCCGGAATGTGCTTCATCATCTTCCTCACCATCTTCTTCCTCTCCTTCCTCCTGCTCTTTAAGTTCATCTTCAGAAGATGTTAATTTCCGACGTTTTCTTTCAGGCTCCAGTGTTTCTGTCCATGTAAAATTTTACACATGTGCTATAATTTTCCAAAAGTCCTCCAAAAGGATATGGATGCTTAGTTTAGAAAAGGTATTCTATTCACAAACCCCACTTTAAGTAAGTACTTTTCCATTTCCTTTATGTTTCAGCATTTTTAATTCACACTTGTTTAACTTAATCTTGCTAACACATTCACCAGTTTACTTATGCAGCTCATAGCCAGAATTCATAGAAAATTCATGAGGCTTTATAGAAGCATCTGGGATGTAGCAATTCTGACATGAGATTACAGCAATTTACACATATTTACATAATATTTACACTAGATGTAACTGAATGATTTTTCCTCAAGAAACGAAAATTGAGTAAAGCTTATCTTGTTGCTATTAGTAAACAGAAAGGCACAGTAATATCCTCTCATTCTGTTAGGAATAGCACAGTTTCTTTTTTTTCCTTTACCAGATTCCTCTGATGGAACCAAAGAACGCCTGGGCTTTCTTCCCCTTTTACGCACAATCATTTCTGCTTTCTCAGCTTCCTCTTCCTGAAAAAATAAAATGGAAGCACACAAGGCAAGAACAGTTTAATTTAAATAGAAGACAGACACTTCTCATTGCATGCTGCTTATAAACTTATAAATTAAGATGACTACACTTACATTTGTTGCTTCTTTCTTATTAGATATGTCTGTACCTAAAAAGAAAGAACAAAACTTTGTATAAACATCACAGAACATTTTATGTTTTTATCTAATTTAGAATATGGCTTTGTTGTATTTTGCTATATACAGAGACTGGGACAATGATTAATTTTATGTTTTATTTTTTTAGTAGTAAGGCTTTATATGACTGACATTAATTGCTTTGTGGCATATGCTCTTTTGTTTTAATGGAAAAGCAAAAGTTACTTATCCCTTTTAACTACTGTGAGGCACTGGCATAGGTTGCCCAAAGAAGTGACAAATGCTCCATCCCTGGCAGTGTTCAAGGCCAGATTGGACAGAGCCTTGGGCAACATGGTCTAGTGTGAGGTGTCCCTGCCCATGGCACGGGGGTTGGAACTAGATGATCTTAAGGTCCTTTCCAACCCTAACCATTCTATGACTCTGTTATTAATTACAGAATCACAGAAAATTTTAGTTTGGAAGAAGCTCCTGGAGGTCATCTGGTCCAACCTCCAGTTCAAAGCATGGCTAAATTAATAGATCTGATCATACTGCTCAAGATCTTGTTCAATCCAATTCCGAAAGTTTCCAAGAACATGGTCCCTCCAGGCAATCTGTTCTAGTACTTAACTATGCCCGTAGTGAAGCACCAAGATGGCTGTAGCTCAAAAGGACAATATTTAAATCCTGTTTAGTACCTCCTATGCAAATTATCAAGTATGACTTTTGCTGCTGAAGTACTTCTTACTTCCAGTTCAGTGCTTCTTAAAGACTGGCCTGTGTGTGTGAAAATACATTTATAACCCTATGATCCATGTTTCAACCTGATCTCTCTCCATAGTAGATGCTTCCCACTTCTACCTTTATTAACTCTCTGATAACAAAGGGATTATTTTTCGAAGCTTTCGAACCTTGTAAAATTGAATTATGGGTAACACTGCAAGGATAAAAATCCTTACCAATAGAAGGAGAGAAGCAACTTAACCAAAAGCAAATTTTATACCTCTTTTCCCTGCCACAAAATAGATGCCTATTTTTGTTTTCTGAAAGGTACACAAAAGATGACACCAACTCTAAACCCATCACCAATCATACTGGTAGACTAAATAGAAGAATATCAATGTAACAGATCAAAAATAGATCTCAAAGAACAGAAAGATATTCTTGAATTCACACATGGTTTTTGGAGTTCCCTTTTTAAGGCCATAGGGAAAAACCTACATGAAAGCAAATGAAATAAAACATAGATATTTAACTATTCAATACAGAAATGTAATAAAACAGGACTGACAAATGTATTAAGGTATTTTACACAAAGTGAATCTAACATGTAACCAGCATTTAGTAGTTCCGTTGTGTTCAAAAGACATACTACAAAATTCTAGTATGTTTTGGCAAAGTTGCAGCAAAAAGGTTTTTGATTGAAGAGTACTCTATGTAACTAGAAGACACATCTTTCTTGATAGACACAACTCTCTCTTTAGGATGTGAAAACGTAGTACCTTTGCTTCAAGATAAATATAATAAAGATAAATAATATATAAAGGTAAATAATATATAAAGATAAATAATAGTAAGCTATAGTATCTAAAAATCTTACTGACTTTTAGTAGTAAAAGCAACTGCTGATTAGTGCAAAACAATTGCAGTTTCATATCCAGTGTCAGTGTTACAGGAGGATGCTACTTTCAGAAGCCAGATGTCTCTTAACTGCACAAGTTGTACTGACTGAAAAGAAATTCTTTTGCTTCCCACTCTGCATGCAAGTCTGTCACCATAGCAAACTCGTGCGCAGAACATCCAGAAATTACCAGAATAAGTGAACTGCAGAGAGAGATTCCACTTTGTTTTCTTTTCACTGCCAGGGGTTTTCAACCCCTTTTCTCACATGAATACTAACATATGATGAAAAATTTAACAGGACATTTCATCCACTTTATACACTCCTCTTAAAATTGCTGTGACATCAGCAGCTTTTTACCTGGAAAATTAAATGTTACTTAACATGCTAAATTAAGCTTTATGTACACAGTCAGATGTCCATCCTTTTGAACAAAAAGCAAACCAGAATGCACTTTTACACCTTTATCACATTCTTGTCTGTTCCCTTTGCAGTTGACAGAAACCAAGCATCACACGACCAGCTAACTCTCCAGAGACAATTCTGAAGCATTTGGATTAAAGCTGACATTTTAACAGATGCTGAGAAAATGGGAAATAGTCCATAAGTGCAGTGCTGCCAGATTATTTTCTCTGTAGAAACCTGAACTTCTGGAAACTCGCAGAAGATTTGAAGACCTGTTTTTTTCCAGATTTGCTGCATGAATGTTTGTATTTGTTTACAAGCCATTTTTTAACCTTGTATTTGTTTACAAGCCATTTTTTAACCTGCCTTTCAAGTTTGTCTGCTTCCTGAATGGATTTTCAAGTTTATTTTATGAATGGCCATAATAAAGACAGGCACATTTAAACATTCAACCAGTGCAGTTCAGACTCCATACACACAAAGAATTGACTATGCCACCTAAAATTCACCACAGTTTGACCTCTCACAAATCACAGATGTCTGAACAGGAAGAGAAATAGAAAAGTATCTCACTTTACCTGATAGCAGTTTGAAGCACTGAAATTTCTGATTAAGTGATGATTTGAAGATCTTAGAGCAGTTGTGAAAGGGGAAAGAAATATCCCCTCAAACTACCACTAAGCTCTTCAGATACATATCTATGGATAAGCCAATTGACTGAACAGAATTCCAAATTTTGAAGCAGTTAATGTATTAAGTGTGATTGATAGTTGCTGTATGAAAGAAAGCAAGCAGAAATGGGAATCAGTCTGATGGGGTACCTACCTTCCTCTGAAGCTCTGCCATATGCTTATCCACACAAAATAATTATTTAGTATATTCTGCAATGCATTATTTAGCAGTTAACAGTGCAGCTGCATCTTTGAAATTAGTTCTTATCAAGCTGCTCATTTTTACAATTGAAAACTCGGTAGGAATTAGGGACAAGTCTTCACTGCTCTGTTTTTCCACACTGATAATACTGACTGCCAGAGATGATGTTTATGAAGGTTGTGTATGATTTTCTATTTCTTTCACCTTTACTTCATTTGTTAAAGCAGGTGTCATTTGCTTACCAGTTTGAGGTGTTTTAACTCTATTCGCCAAGACAAGAAGCTGCAGCTGAAATTAAAAACAAAAAAAGTTTTGGTTTTTTTTAATTAAAAAAAAGAAAAAAAAAGAAAAATCAGAAAAACCTAGGATTGTATTACATAAACACAGAAACTTGCTCCCATTCATAGCAGGACATACCTGCATATCTAGAACCCATGATCATTCTAGTAACCATACAGAAAGTTTGCACTGAGTTTCTTAGCAGTATCATGCGTTTTTCCATTTATGATCAAAATTTGCAGTGGGTCAAATCAGCCCATAAACCAAAGAAAACATAGCAGCTGCAGTAACCTGACACTACAGTCACGGCAATAAGAGACAGAGTTCAGAGCAGTTTCAATCATCTACGTTTCTGAAAACGTAATTATCAGCAATACAAAAATAGTTTAGTGTAGTCACTTTATGTGACACATACAGACACATACACATTTGCAGTTATGTATCACCAGAATATTGCATTTATACAGAATGCAGAAAGAGCTATGTATAATTGCATAACCTCCTATGATGACAGTCCAAAAAATCCAGTTGCTTTCATCACTGAACAACTACACTGGGATGTCTACACTTCCTTTGAAGTAGCAACATGTTCTCAAAGCAGCCTAGGGGAAACTGTCATGCAAAGATAATATCTCACCTTACAGAACCACTGTCTCAGATGGAGGGCAGATATCGCTCCTCTTGGAGCCAGCCTGTAACTGACTGACACACCATCAGTCATCACTGAGAAGTACAAGAGCTTTAAAATCGTCTAACTAGAACAATATGATGTTGTTCCAGTATTGAGGATGCCAAAGTATATCTATTTCTGAGGGGGATTTTAAAATAGTTTCCATTCTTATTTGGAAGAAACAAAACACCAATCCCAACAAGCCTCCCCTTCCCCGAATATAACAAAACATAACCCCCAAACCCCACACCAATCCAAATTACATTTCATTAAATTAATACCGGGGGGAAGAGGGATAGGAAGAAGAATTGATTAGGAAAGATTAGGAATTGTGAAACAAAGCTCCACCAGACTTGCAGAAGGGACAGGACTCAAAGGGCTGCCTGAAATGCTGCGGGGACAGAACAAGCAGAGACAAGGACTCCTGCTATCTATAGCCTAGGTGACCTCCCAAAACTTCCAACAACCATGCCTGGTGCCTCACCAAGCAGGCAGAACACTCAAGTTCCATTACAGCTTCATTTTTAAAATCACCTCTTTTCTATGCAGTAACATTGATTCTGACATAGAGAAATTCCCAACAGAGAAGCCTTCCACCAGAATAAATCAACTAGTCATACAATGCAAATACGGCTGATCCATTACTACCCTGTGCCGTAATCCAACTGGATTCCAGAAACAATCCCAACAGAGTACCTTCTTAGCAGTGAATGTACTTCACAGGGGTTAAGAAATTAAAGTATTGCTGAGCTTTAAAACAAAGAGGTATGTTTTATGAGCTCTTAAGTTACTACCACTCACATCTCTAATATAGGTAATAAAATTGCATTACACAATACTTTATTTTACAGATATTAAGAGCTATTATATGATAGGTTCAGTAGAGAAAAACATCTCAAGTTTTTGAAACAAAGTCACCCTTGCCCTTCAGGCCAAAATTACTCTCAGCACAAATTAAAAGACAATCAGAATTTCATCCTGTGTACAAGTATATTGCAAGCCATTGTAACACCTGGATTTGCATTGAGCATGTTGTACTAAATTTGATCCTGTTATTTGCTATGTTCCAACTTCATAGTCTATTTTACTTACAAAGTTCAATTATATCAGGAGATACTATTAATAGTCCTTGTTCACTTAGACTGAACTCAGTTACCAAGTTTTCCATAAGATACTTCGGAAACACTGTTAACTGTTAAACAAATAAATGGCTCTTGAATTACTGTGTTTAAATGCACCCAAACAAAATAAAGGCACTTACATTCCCAGTGCTCATATCAGCTTTTGACTCCCCACCTGAGGGAAGAAATATGAATTCAGAACTTGAATGTCATTATTTTCCTTGTTCTGACACACAGGTATTAGGAACTACTTACCACCAGGCTGTACAGCTTCAAGAGGGTATTTACGAGGCCTTCCCCTTTTCCGTTTCACTATTACAGGCTGATTTTCCTATTAAAAGTATAGGACAAATATTCTAGTTACTGTAACTGTCATTTAGCATTTGAGCAATATAATACAAAGATAGCTGCTGACTTCGTAATGGAGTAATGGCAGAAGTAGTGATTGTCAGTTGAAAAATATAGATGAGGCTGGAAGAGACACTGCCTGTTATGAAATCCACTGATGGAGAAGAAAAGAAACAAAATAACTTCCAGTTATACCAAATTCTCCATGGCTGGCCTCAGGCACAAAGCATGCCTGACAAGACAGTGCCTTCTGCCTCCTTTCCCCCAGCTCTATCACTTGATCTCACAAATACTGCTAGCTTACCCTATATACCCAACCACATCTTTTCAGTCTTACAAGAACAGCAAACTTTATACCTTGTGAGACCCTTTAACAAAATAGCATATGGCAGACGCTACATCTTATACAACAGCTGAGCAAGTGCAATTAAACAGCCAACATCCTAGCCACCCAATATACAGATTAGTGACATCCTCTATAAAAAAAAGGCCTTTAGTAATAAAGGCCCCTTACTTTCAAGTTTAAGCTTTGAAAGATAACTTTAAGCACTGAATATGATCAGATGTTCAGATCACAAAATCCCAAATAAGACTTTCTCCTGTTTACAACGAAAGAACATGAAGTCCTTCATTCAGCATTTACTGGAGTCTAGTGATGTCTCCTCCCACAACAGATCTTAGTAACCCAAGCTTTGAGAGAACAAAGGTAACAATTCATTCTTTAAGTTTTCTTCTACTTCCAAATTAGAGGTGAAAAAAACCAAAAAACAAACCCCAAATGACAACCAAACGTCCTTATGAGAACTGTGTCCATTTCTAGGGGTCAGCAACAAACTTAACTGTAGGGTTCAGACATTTGTTTACAGCCACCACTGTAGAATATCACAAGTATATGCTTAAGAGATAACATGAAGAACTTTAAATTTGTTGAGTGATATTTTTGTAAAGCCAGGTCATATTTGCTTGTGCCTAAACTGTCCCCAGCTTAACTTACAGGGTATTCAGAAAACATTATTTCTATACAAGACAGCTCTATAGAATTGCTTTCTATACAATTTTTAAGTACTATTAAATGTAGGAAGGGATTTAATTCTACTTCAGTAATCAGCTACTGACATTTTATGGTCTATAAGTTTATGCTCTGTGACACGGAATTACACGAGTCTTTGGTACTTTACAGTACCAAACATAAATATTCACAGCTGTGTTGGTCTAGTCAAAGTTTTAATATTGCTGTTAACAAAATGCAAAGTATTTATTTTCAGTGTGGACCTGCATTAATCTCAGTTAGCTACCATGAACAAAAACTCACCTCTGGAGAATTTTCATTTGATTCTAGATCGTGCTTTTCCTTTTCAGACATTTCCTGTTCACTGATAAATTCATCTTCACACATACAAAAAAAACAAGAAGAGAGAAATTGTATGCCTTTGGTTTATTATGCAAAGAGGTACAAGCCACAACCTCTGCACTAAAAGCATTATTTCATTCTGCATTCCGAAATCCCCTAAAAACACCCATCAGAAATAAAAACTATTTACCTTGTAGCAACAGTACACTCGTCTTCCAGAATGCTTCCCTAACACTAGATGAGTTACAGGTCTTCTAATTTAAGGCAAAAACAAAATCTCAAGAGCATGACCTGCCGTGAAATGGTAAGATAAACAATCCGCTACTCAATTTTCTCCCATATTCCACAAAACAGGAAGCTGATACCTGCCCATTGCAGACTGAAGCTATATCAAAGCCAGTATTAACACTGTGGATACACTACATTTTATTGTATATTTTAGTGCAATTAATGAGTCAAATATAACAGCACAACTTGCTTGCTCTTTCCTGCTTAGTTTCTCTACAGAAACAAACAGGACTGATTTTGAAGGTCAACATATTTATTTGTATATATATATATACATATACACACATACATAAACACACACATATATATGTAATATTATAAAATATATATAACATATATATATATATTCCCTCCCCAAGTGGGAGGACATATCTTATTTGTGATCAGTTAGGAAAAGTTCTTGTCACATACCTAAATTTTGCCATTTCCCTATCCATTACTTTATCTTCAATTAGCTTTCCTACCCAAGCCACATGCTGAAGTAATAATGAAGTGGTGACAGCATAGCATAAACATCAAATCTGCTCTCACTGTTAAAGGAGCTGGGACTAATGTGTTATTGGATAGCAGTACTAGAACAGACAACAGTTAGAGAATATCTGCAAGTATTTCCTGTGATCAAGTTCCTGATTTCTCACAGAACCATTCAAATGCAAAGAAATTATCATTTAGTATGGGTTCAGAAAATTGCCCAAAACACTCAATTTCATTACCTTTTTCTTCCGTAGTACTTTTAGGAGGTGTATGCATTACATCAATTTCTCTGGACACTTCTGCTGTATCACCTGAAATTACTTCCTAGATTATTTTGAAACAACAAAGAAAAGAGTGTCTTACTACAAATTCTGTCATTGTCAGCTACTTACACTAAAAAACCCAAAATAACCAGTAAACCAAACCACATCCCAATTATTTTATTCATCAAGATTGTGTAATGTCTCTCAAAAATTTTGATGCTGAGAAACTTCATCAAAATTAGTGGGTGAGAAATATTCTACGTGTGCTCTTAAAAGAAACATCCACTTTGACCTGAATTCCTGTTTTGACTTAGAAGGATCAGTGCAAAGCCAGAATTCAGGTAAAGTTCAATGCCTTCTTGCAGATCTCAGGTCAGTATGACTGCTGAACTGACTGAACTGATGCTGAACTGACTGGACAGCTGGGATCCAGCAGTGGTCCACACAATCCCAAGCTCCTCAATAATGTGCAAATCTGTCCATCACACCTCAAAGGGATTCAGCTGCTGTGCATAGCAAAACAGACCCCTGCCTTTTTTTAATTGTCTCCCCCTTGAAAAGTGTGTTAGTTCTATAGTCAGTTATTTTGTATTCAAGAGACAATGCAAAAGTAGTTTACAGTTAATGAAAATATCTCCCAAAATAACCTGCTATAGAAATAAACCTTAAACTTCCATCTTATTTACATTACAATTGCAGAACATTAAGAAAATGTTCATGAAAATACCTTTATGTTATCAGGTTCTGTTCTGGAACACTGACTTTCTTCATCATTTTTTCTCACATCCTGATCAATCAGCTGGCTGCCTGTAAAAAGAAACAACAGTTCAACTGTTAGAGAAGTGCCTTCTGCATTTGTCAGATTTTGATGCCACTTTCATATCAGCTCATTACCGTGATTCAAAAGATTCTGAAAAGTAGCATCTTATTTACAAGAACAGAAAGTTCTGCTAACCCCTCTCCAAAAACTGAAGGCAATATAATCACAAAAAAGAATTCCATGTTTCTTGTACTTTACGGGTGGGTTTTCTGTTTGTTTTTAAATATAAGATCAAAATTGAAATGTGTCAGGTACCACATCAAGAAATAAAACATTAACCTTAACTTCAACTCACCCAAAGAAAGCAGCTAATGCTATGTGGGACATTATAATGAATACAGTATGGCTTCTAATTATTCACTTAAGCAAATCAAAATTCTTAGAAACAGAATAAATCTATTACCCAAAAAAGATATTAATTATCCTATTTTTTTAATTATTCTTATCCTGAAAAGACAAAAGCAGTTAAGGGCAGAGAGCTTGAATAGGCATTACAAAGTCAACCGTGTAACTATTATGTCAACAAAATGTCTCATTAGCAGTGAGTTAACTTTACCTAACTTTAAGTTAGAAATACTTACGCCATTCAGTGGACTGACTTCCTTCTTACTTTTGGCTTCTAGACAGACAAAATGTTACACTAAAACTTAGTTCTTTCCAATCTAACAGAAGGAAGTGTCTACCCAGAATGGGTAGATTTTCCTCTGATGATCAGGTCTCCTCAGCTTTATATTCCTTGTGTTTTATTAAAAAATGGTAAAATTAGTAATGATTTTAATGATTAAATAAAAAAAGTTTGTTCACTTAAGAGCAAAAAAGCTACTGTAATATTCTTCTGTGCAGTATTACACTTGTTATGATATTTTTTTGTCAAATATATTAATTGCAATATTAAAGTTGTTTTGGGAAGAACAACTGTTTTGGAGTTTGGAATTACCGATGTTCCATTCCTTCCTCCAAAATACCATTTTAGGCCCTAATCGCAACAGAACTTTGCTTTTCAACAGAAAAGCTTTACACAAATTGGTACAGTTCTGTATCACTCACATTTTTCTTTATCCGTTGATCCTGAAGATTTACATTGTATTCCTCTAGATCTATGTTCTTCAGTTATCTGGGTATCCAAGTTTTCCACCTACATATAAAACATGATGAAAGGTAACTCCTTACCTTCTTTTTTCCCCCACAAAGTTTCTAAACATAGAAGAGAGAGAGTTTTTTCTACTTACTACTTTCAAGCACAACACGCATTAGAATGAAAGTAGCAGTATTATGAAAGCAGTTTATTCCTAGAGCTCAAGTAATGCTACTACTATAGGATAACACCATGAAAGAACTTCTGACTTATTCTATTTTCAGAATTTCTAATTGATATTTTTAATGAGAAAAGTTTTAACTAAGCACCCTACTGTGTGCTTTAAAAGCAGTTTATCATCAATTCACACAAAATATTTTTGAATTTAAGACACTCTCCTATATGCAGAAACAGAAGTATCTCACTAGCATCAGTGCCCCATCAGCCCTATAACACAGTAATAAATAAATTTACTACCCAAATTTAAGAAAGCACACATTATCTTCACTTGCTATCTGTGTTAAATGTCTTGTTTCTGCTCCATGAGAAACACTTCATGTTTGCAACTTTCCCAGTCATCCTTTTATACTTATAAGCTCCAAATTCTTGTGAAATCATAGTAGACTGTTTTAAAATAACAGATTTATAGTCCTTATCAAAAGCCCCAAGGATAATCCCTATTTTTGTCCTCTGTTCTCAAGGAGGACAATCAAGCTTCTCTTTTCCACCAGTAACAGCCTTGAAATACTCACAGACTGTGGAACAACAATATAAGATTTATATACTGGCAAATTAGACATCAACCTGCACAGCTGCACAGTCTCATATACATAAACTCTTAACACACAAAAATAATATTTTCCTTTTGAGAATATTTAACGTAAATAGAAGGAAATGCAAGCAAGAAAAAAAAAAAATCACAGAATTATAGAGGAAGTTTAAAACCCGAGAACTTACATGAAAAGTTTCTTTTTCTAAAGCAACATTCCTCTGCAGCAAATCTATTAAAAAATAATTACAAATATAATCAGAAAAGCTGAGCAAGAGCGAAGTGTCATAGTATCCTCTACTTCACCTCTCTGAAAGGATTCCAGAGTACCTGAAACTATATAAAACTTATTTTCAATGTTGGAAGTAAAAGGTATCCAATCTTCTTATTAAAACCAAAATAAAAATAAAGAATATGGATTCCTAAAGTATAGGATAACCGAGAATCACTTTATGGCTAGAAGACAAGCAATCACGGGGCTGCCATCTATGAAATATATGGTAACTTTGACATTTCAAATACAGTTCTAGCATTTGAATGAATCAGAATTTGATCCATCGCAACACTAGATGCTGGATCATGGAATGAAGTAAAACACAATGAAATCTATACCGTAATATTATGTTTCCAGACAACTAAAGTTTGTGTAATTGTGCTACTGAAACCTGTATCTGATATAGTGCACACAAGGAAATTGTTCAATTGCTAGACCCCACTGTATTTTAACTCTGATGAAATACAGCCTTTGCCTTCCATATCACAAAAACGTGTAAAATAATTACAAATTATGGGAGCTGATGAATACCCTTCACTTCTGAAAGAATCTGACAACTTTCAAAGCCATTTCAATACATAAAGAGGAACATAAAGAAGCTGCTCCTCTGAGTGTTCTACAAACCCCTTAAAGTCTGATTCATAAAGGCTATGCATATTTTAATGAAAAAAAGCTACTAAAACATTCCAAGCACTTTTCAGCTACAGTAAGAACATAAGCCTATGATTCAAAAAAACCACTCTACATAAAATTTTATACAATTTGTACCTCATTTCTTAAATCTATACGTTTTAGCAACAGTTTTTGCCCAGCTACATTGCTCAGTTGCACAACATCTTTCAATTTTTAAAGCAGTGTCAAATGAAGAGCTAGATCCTACCCAATCAAACAGCAATGATTTGTTTACATTCCAAGGAATCTTGGACTACTCAACTACTGTGTCTGCTGTTCATACTCATGACAGGACACACATTTGTCTTTTAAACAACTTCCTTTTACGTATGTTGAGCTATATGTATATACGCATGTATATACATATAAAGAGAGATTATGCGTGGTGGGGGAGAAAAAGAAAAAACTCTGTACCAAGAGTTACAAAGCATTATTCTTCAGTGCATGCCATATCCAACATGATTTACACAACAAATGGATTTTTGTTAAACATTTTACATGGAACAAGATTATCACAGCAAGTTCAATCTGCACATTTTAAAGTTTAAGTACTGTCTGTCTGGGTGACTGAGTGATGTGGAGTGATGCAGTTTTTCAGGCACTTCAAAGAAATCTCACAGTACAGAAAAACTAGTTCAAGTTTTGGCTCTGCTGCCCTGAAAACCACATTCTTCTAACCGATTCTCAGCGTTTACATTTTCTTTCTTGTGAGCAGAGCATGTCTCTTATCACTTACATGAATATTCACCACCATTAAACCAGATACGTGAATTTGACCTATCCCAGGAATAAAAAGGAATTCAGAGTTTTATACCAATGCTCATATCTCACCCCTATTTTTGTTTTCTAGTTGATAAACGGTTATTCCGGTATGCACATCTAAAAATTTAGAAGGGAGCTTAACACTGTGTCCTTTCATAGCATTTCAGCTGCAACTTTCTGTAAGAGGAAATGCATCTTTAACCTCTTTGGACTCTCAGCAGTATCTCTGGTACCTCCTGGAATTTGCTTTAGCTTTGCTTGTTACTCCATTAACTGAGGATTAACTCTCATCTGGTAGTGTTGTAAACAACTCTGTAATGCATCTGGAGCACAAAATCCATCAAGATGGGAACAAAGCAGGGGGGGTTGTTTCTGCTTTAATAGGAAAGCCAAATGATTGCAACACATTTTAAAATCTGTGGTTTGGGAAAATGGGGAATTTTCTTTTTTTGTCTTATCAAAGACTAATTTAATACATGGAAAAGGAATTACTTGGCACAGATCCAAATTGACTAACAGAGATTTCTAGCTAGTTGATTACCTACTTAAAAGTGCTCTTCAATTTCAGTGGATGGTCAGAAATATTTTAATCTTCTGGAGAGCCAGAAAGTAAAAAATAAAATACTTTCCCTAAAGTCTCTGTGGCTTTAGTCAGATAGTTGTTATATTCTCATAGGGCCTGTTACAACACCCAAACTCAGGATGTTCTAAGGTTATAAAGAAGAAAGCCATACTTTGGGGAAGTTTCTGTATTTTTCCTGGGCAAATGTTCTTCCGTATTTCCTGATTTTAAATAGAATGTCAGTAGTCTACTTTTAAAAATCCGAAATGCTTTCTACCTTTCTTTCAGCATATCATATTGGAAGAAAAGGCTGACCCTCCCCCTCCTTTTCTACAAAGCAAATGCAAAGCCACATGAGCTCCTAGAAATACTTCAAGATTTCTGCAGGCTGTGCTTCAGTCCATCTACACACAGTATATATCAAATCTACAACCCTCCCATTGTAAGTAATAGTTAAGCGGGTATGAAAAGTAAGCTGCTATCAAGATAAAAATCACCTTTTTGAAACTCTTTAGTATGAAGATCCGCATATTCCTCTTCACTTCTTGGACTTTCAGGCTGTTGTGGCTAAACACAAAATCAAAAGAAACAAAAATATTGCTGACATCCAAAATAAGTATGCCTTACTCCTCTCTCTCATGTCATGATGAACATTGTCTTATCATGATTTATAATAGTCTTAAAAAGCTTTATTAAAAGAGCAGTAAAAATATTAATAAGGAACAACAGCTGGGCTAAGTTAAATTACTGTGAACAGTACAGTGCCTAACCTTGACCTTAGAGTTTACTCTAGTACCAAGGATTAGTTTAAAAAAGGAGGTCTCAAATGAAATCTCAGGAAGCCTACTCTGAGAAGTATTCTAGAAATGTTCACATATACAGAAAAATATGTACCTGCAATGTATAACAAGGTACTATGAACTCAAAACTCATGTGTTTTGGGGTTTTTTGTTTGATTTTTTTTTAATTAAAGTTGCAGATCAGCTATATGTTACTAATGCATAAATAGTGCCGTATGGAATGAAGTGTACTTGGGTCAGATTTGGACATTGTACACTTAGCTACAGTGCCACATGAACATGCCTACACTGACTCTAGGACCATCTTATGCTGGCAAACAGTACAGCTTTTTGCAGATGGAACTCAAATCAATACATCCCACCAGACTTGGACTTTCTTGAAGTGCATCCCAGGCACCAAAACTATGGTTTAGAACTACTCAGCTGGTCTGCCCTGGAGTTGCAGCCAGGAGCTCTGTGCAGATCAACCCTTCCACAGATGCTTGGGAGTCTCTGGCCCATGTTCTCCATCAAAATGCTTATTATCAGAGTTTGGCAAGATATGAACACATGGATCCAGTCCTGCATCTGAATGAAGAATTAACCCATCTGGAATCCTGGCTATCACAGATCACAGCACAGACACACACACACAGACAAGCTCATCTTTGCTCTTACACAAGCTATAGGTGGCTATGAGCCCCAATACCCTGGATTATCCAGGATGCCCTACTCCTCTGTTACAGCAGATAACAGGCTAAGAGTTATCTGATAACAGCAGAGAACAGGAACAAGTGTTCCTCAACACAGAGAATGGGTGAGTCTGAAGACTGGCAAGGAAATGATACAAGGAAATGAACAGCAGTGCATGTTTACTATTTCAAAGAACTAAACTAACAATTGCTAAGTGAAAGAGCTAATGTATGTATGACTATTTTACAAGTACTATCACAAGCAACATGCATACAGCATGACCAATTCTAAAAAAAGCAAACTTGGATGTCATGGTCACAGAAGGAGCATGGCTGAGGGAAAGAATTGGTTCTACCAGAGAGTAACATGGACAGCCCACAATTCAAATGCCAGCTGCTTAGAAAAGCCCAGCTGAATAATCTGAAAAGTGACTCTTCCAAAGTTTTGAAGTTCAAATGCCATTTTTGCTGCACAAAAATCAAAAGATATAGTAAGAAACCCTAGCAAGATGTACAGTTATACAACAAACAGTATAGTCAAAATTTTCAAAATATAAATACCTCGTCAGTTCTCAAGTTACTTTCAAATTCTAGTTCTTCTGCCAACTTTGGTAAAGCTGCTTTATTGCCTAATGAAATACAAATATGTTAAAATTATTAATTACATTATGCTGTATTTATCTCATCTATAGTAGGATGCTGTTTCTCAGTATCACCTTATGAACACAGCACATGAATTTAATCCTTTCCTGTAGGCAACAGAAACAATAGCAAGTCTCTCTGTAGCAAAGCAGCTCAAAAAACCCCTAACTTGGCATCTGCATGAACTCAAGTACTTCTATGTTCCCCTTAAATACAAAAGGATTGGCAATATGGGCTCTTTCAGGATTTACTGCAGCTTATTTATGAATTCTGACTTTGGCTTTTTTTTTTCCCTTGCCTTTCTTTCAAAAAAACAAAGCAAAAAAACCCCACCAGCAGATTTTCATAGCAAATTCCAAACAGCAAATCACCTCTGTATTAACGAATGCAGAGCTAAGAGTTAAGGGAAAATGTTATCCTTAGTATTAAGTGACAATTAGATCCAAATCCATAAGCTCTAGAACCATAACCACTGAAGCTATCCGATCTCCACAGAGACTGAAAGCTCATTAGCTCCTGTTAGTGACAATGTTATCTGAGAAAATCTTAAACCCTCATCTATTTCATTTCCCACAGGAAGAGCTGTATGCTTATAACAGGCCATGCAGACATCATCTTCATATGACTTCTACAGCCTTTTTGGACACCTATTCCAGGAGCTTGTTTATACAGCTTTTCCTAAACAAAAAGAAATTGCTGTAACATAATTCACCTATGATGCACGTGAAGTGATTAAGCTGTGGTCCACAGAATAAGACTACCATTACCACTGGCACTTAAAGAGGCTACCTCAATGGACAACAAGGATTGAGCAAAGCACCAAGACAGAAGTATCTTAGTGTAGCAGTTTACATTTTCATAGCTCATGTTTGTCTCCTGTATAAATACTGAATAACATTTTTCAAGTTTACTAGATTGGCATCTTTCTCTGACAAATTCCCAAGATCCCAAAAATCTGCAAAGTGAGCTTTTTCACCCCAAATATCAATAAAACTAGAGAATGGAGTCAATCTTTGAGAAACTAGACCTAATTCACATTATAAAATATTTTTTTAAATCAACAGCAAAAGGCAAGACATGAGAAGGAAAAGGTTTTAAAAGTAGTACTTGATGGGCATCATTCCACATCCTTCTGTGTAAAGAAAAAGGATCACATTTCTTTACTATTTTTCTACAGTTTAATTACTCCAAATTTATAATGAAGTCAATCTTCACTTCAGTATGGCATCTAGAGAATTTATTAATTTTCATAAACTTGGTGCTTCAACCACTTTGTAGGGTCAAGGAGGAGAAAGGCTGAAAACAGCAGGATGTTCACTACACAGTACGCAACGAACTAGCAATCATGCAAATTCATTTCAAATATTATCTTCCAGAAAAATGTATCTGGAAATAAAACAGGATACCCTTAATGTCATATACTATCATAACTTACATCATAATTATTGTAAGTTTTGTATTTAGAATAAACACCTGTCATTGCTTAAAAATACTAGTTTATTTAGGATGACTGATGACTGATTCCTTTGTAACACAAAGGAGGACCATTTCAAGTATATTCACAACACAAAATTCAGCAAACAGGAGTGAATCTGAATATGACCATAAAATAATAATCCAGTGAAAATCAGTAGTTATGATTAAGGATGGCTATTCCTAACCTTTAAAATTATTAAGAAGTTGCCTTTTAAAAACGCTGAAAGTATGTCTAAATGAAACACATCCTCTTTCCTGTAAGGCCATTTTTGAATTTCAAAACACATTAATAGCAAAACCCATCTGTAGCTCCACAATACCCCTTGCAAACCACTTCACATACATTGACTTAAAATGAGCTAATTTTAATGGCTTTTTTGTACTCTAGTAACAATTAATTTCCAACATACCCCAGATAATTGTGTTCAGTCACTCCTATACTCCCAGAAGCACATGCTTAAATATTTGTTACCAAATCTCAAATATATTATTAATAGTTATTTTGCAACCAAAAAAGAAATCACGTATATTTGAACAATGTATAAGTTATTTCTAACTATAATAACGGCACGACACATCTATTTATGACAGCTTGTAAACTGAAGAGTTAAAAAAAAGGAAGAAGAAATCCTCACCTGAATTAAGGGTTGTGTTACTTTTTCGAATAGTAACTTCAATTCCAGTATCATCTACTTTGACCAAGTTCGTTTTGTCATCACTGCTGTATTGCTCTTCTACATACAACAAAGGTAAGTCACTTTTTCCCCCCAATTCTGCTTCTATTGTCACTTCACCATGGTTGGTATTTACAGTCACTTGATTTGCAGAAACTAACGAAAGAGCTTCTGCCCTAGGCAGGGGAGTCCTTATTTCAGAAAAGTCACTTTCTAAAATAGAGTTAAATTTATAATTTACATTCCTTAGAGTTTCACTCTCTCCCTCTGCTTCTGAAATCATACAAGAGAGTTCTGATGCAACATCCTCATGCAAAACAGCTTGCTCATCATCCTCACCTGCGTCTGAGGAAGGACTTGGACTCACAGCAGCCTCTGTACTAATCTCAACGCAAAGGGCTTCATCTACACTCATGAGGTTCACTGAGTTTTCTTCTGTTTCTGTAATTTCACCATCTACTAAAGGATGAGATGTTGCTGGCTCTCCCCTCACACCACTCTCATCGGTCTCTCTCTCTCTACCAACCACAGGCAAAGAATTATTGTTTTTTTCTGGGCCTGTAGTCGATAGGATGCATTCAATCTGGTTAGCAGTATCAAAAATTTCTTCACTTTTGTCTTTTACTTCTGTACTCTCATCAGCAAGTTGACTTTCTTCTATGACTGTAAAGGTGAAGAGACTATCACATTCTTCCATTGTGCTCAGAGTGATCACTGCACCCTCCTTCTTATCTCCTATACTTGAAGCAGCTTGTTGATCTTCACTGTCAGTGGCAACACTCAGCACAGGAGCTCCACAGTCTCCCACAAAAATCACAGAACCTTTGCTTTTTGCATCGGCATTGAAAGTGGCTAGTCCAAACTGTTCATCTACAGCTGCAGTGGTCTCCACAATCTTACATTCCTCTGATGCATTTGGAGAGATAATGGCATCTTCATCCCTTTCTGCTATAATGAGCTGACTTTCAGCTTGTGGTGATGCACTGATCAGGACTATCTCACATTCTTCTGTCATGCTTGTAGTGATCATAGCAGCTTCATACCTTCCTTCTGTTTCTGACGCAGTGAGTTTGTTTCCATCTTGTACAGCTACACTAGACACAGGAGCTTCTAAACACTCTGCTGTACTTGTAGAGATCATTACTGTTTCATTTTTTGACTCCATGTCTGACACATGTTGAACTGCCTCTTCTGTGACCTCACCTGACATTAGGATTACGTGTTCTTCCACAACACTTGTGGAAATCATAGCACACTCATCTTTTTCTTCCTTACTGCTAGCAGTTGGGTGTCTCTCATCATCATCATCATCTCCTCCTGCACTGGATTCACTGGGCATGGGAACCTCATATATTTCCGTATCTATAGAAACTGCAGCATTCTCATTTGTTTCTTCTGTTTTCATGGAGGGGAGCTGATCATCATATTCAACAGCTGCACTTGACATAGGAGCCTCAAATTCTTCCACAATACTGGTGGAAATCATAGTGCACTCATCTTTCTCCTGCTTACTGCTTAGAGTATGCACACACTCTTTAAACTCTGAAGCTGTACTGGGCATAGGCACCTCTGTGTCTTCAGTGTCTACTAAGATCATAGAGCTTTCCCCGCTTTCATTTGTTCTTGCAACAGCAAGTGGACCTTCCTCATCATCCATGGCTGAATGTAAGGGAGCATCACTTTCTTCTACTGTACTGGTAGAGATGACATCACCTTTTACTTTTTCTTGTCTATCAGCAGGAGTAAGAGAAGTCTCATCTTCTTTTGGAACTGCACTACTTATAGAGGTATCAAGTTCCCTGCTGTCAAAGGAAGTCATGGCATTCTCATGTTTGTCTTTGGCATCAGAGTGGCTCTTCTCTTGCACTGCCACAGCACTAGTCATGGGACCCTCACATTCCTCAGCATGTAAGGGAATCAAGGTACCTCTGTTCTTTCCTGTATGTGCAGTCAAGGCACCCTCATCTGCAGCACTTGCACTGGTTACACTGCTTTCAACAATCCCTTTATCATTTTTGCAGTTTATGCCAGAATTAGCTTCTTTCTCTGCACTCATCATGCTGTCGACAGTAAGCTTATTTGTATTTGTGCCAGCCACTCCTGACTCTGCTTCCATTTGTTCAGCAACGATGCAGATAATGGAACTTCCACCTTCTTCTGCACCTATACAAATTAGTGCATTTTCACTTTCCATTCCTGTACAAGCAGAAGCATGCTCATTTTCTTCATTTCCTCTTCCTGTACTGGTCACAATGTCCTCACCCTCTTCATCCTCTTCTTTTGAGCCTGTACTAGTCACAAAACCTTCATCATCACACAGACCTACGCTGACTGTAGCAATATTGGCTTCTTCCTTTGCCCTTGTACTGTCCATTAGACTCTCACATTTTTCAGCTTCTAAACAAACTGCAAACCCCTCATTGCTGTCTTCTAGCCCTGTGCAGACAACTGAAATTTCAGCATCATCTTCTGGAGTTATGCCTGTGCTGGTCACTGCACTTTCACCATTTACTGTATCCTCAGATTTATCACCACTAGTTCCAGTTGTGGCACTGTTGTTTATGACCACAGCAATACACGCACCAGTTACAGTGCTTTCCCCTTGGGTGTCTGTACCAGTCACTGAGCAGATGACGAAGTTATGGCCTCTTTCTTCTGCACCTGTGCAAGTCACAGTACCCTCATTTTCTTTAACTCGGCTAGCTCTCACACTGCCCCTAAATGCACCTGAACTGTTACCACTTGACCCTTCACCAGTTTCTGTCCCTGCACTAGTTACAGCTCCATCGCTCTCTACTTCACCTAAGCAGGATACAGAACTTTCAAATTTGCCGGCATCTACACAAGCTAAGGTATTTCGCTTTTCTTCAGAGCCTGCACTAGTCACAGCATCATCTTTTTCTTCTGCCCCAGCACTATTCACACTGTCTTCAATTTCTACTCCACTTGCATTGACTGAATCCTTACCACTTTCTTCTGCGTCAACCATGGTACAGTCACGATTTTCTTCTTCTGTACTTGTTAGGAAACTTTCACTCTCTGCTAATCCTTCGGTGACAACACTGCCACCACCTTCTTCAGCTGCTGCAACAGTACACTCGCCAATATCTGCTCCTGTGCTGATACTGCCCTCATTTCTTTTTACCCATACGCCTGTTGTGAAACCTTCATCAGCTTCTATGCTTGTGCAGATTACTGTCATCTCACTTTCTTCTGAGCAAGTGGTTGTAGCATCACTGTCCTTTTCAGAATGTGATGCATTTTCAGCTCTTTCTTCCCCTGTACTAGTGGCCATTACAGTGCTCTCAATGATCTTTTCTGTGCTAGTTCCTATCACAGTGGCCGGAGTTTGTAGGCTGCTGCACAACAAACTAAGTTTACTACTTCCTGCACTGGTATCTACTGTGTTGCTTTCATTTTTATCTTCCATGCCAATCACACTATTCTCTTCTTGCCCACTGGCTGTAAGAGAGCCTTTGACTGTTTCCTCAGGAACTCTTTCGGGCATTAACACAGACGAAGATTGTATCATATCATCAATATCATGCATCTCATCCTTTTTCACATTATCCATAATTGTGCTTCTTCCCTCCTTTGTGGAAGTATCTGTATTCAAGCACTCTCTTTCTTTTGTTTTTAGAAGTTCTTTTGTTGGTACACTTCCACAATCTTCGGTTATGTCAGATATTAAGTTTTCCTCTTTTATTTTCAACTCGCTTCCCTGAGTGCTTTCTAACTTTGCTGCTCCATTGTAATCTTCTTGACTAGGTAGTGCAGCTGTACTGTCTTCCATTGTCTGTTCATCAGGTTGGGGCACCTTGTTATCTTTTTCTATACTGTTTGTCATAGTGGTGTGGTCACCTTCATCTTTCATGACAGAACTTGGCACTGCATTATCTTGTTCCATGTGTACAATCAGTGCTGCATCATTCTTCAAAATGAAAGTATCTTCAAATAAAGTCCCATCTGAATTATAGCATTCTTTAGACATACTACTCAAGGAATCTCTAAAATCTGAGATATCCATATCCATAGACTTTGCATCAGCAGCATCTTCGCTGGGAGAATTAACTGCTAAAGGAACATCATCTAAATTAGAATTTATCACAGTTTTTAAATTCTTTGGTCTTCTGCTATCTTCTGAAGCTTGATCCTTACTGGGAACATTCCGTAAGATTCTACCACTTGTTTTGTATGCAATGCTTGTTTTATAAGCCCCTTGCTTATTGGGTCCTTGATCCATGGAAACTTGCTTGGAAAAAGTGTCTAAGGCACCAACTTGTTTATTAGGGATATCTTCTTGTTTAACATTTTTTTCAGCTGCAGGCAGAAACTGCGATTCACAAGCTTCAGGACCTGCCAAGCTGTGTTTTAATTCCTTATTTGAAAGGGAGAGAGATATTTTTTCTTTGGTTGCATTCTCGGCATCTGTGGCTTGGAATGAGTTTTTAATGTTTTTCCCTTCAATATTAGATGTTTCCTGTACTTTTGTTTGTTTCAAATCAAGTTCCATCCGCTCTTCCTCATGACCAGAACGCAAGTCATCACTATTCATACTTGACTTTTCAGGGGCTGGAGCATGGCTGCTTTCAGTTGTGCTTGCTGGTTGCTTTTCCTCTCCAAGTAAATCTTGGTTTGATATGCTGCTTTTTCTATTTTCACTGGGTATCTTCTTACTTTGTTTCTTTTCCATTGCCACTGTGCTGCTCAATACTTTTTCATGACCACTATCCATTTCTTTAGTATCTTTATCTTCCAATTTGATACTCTCTTCCTTCTTCTTTATTTCCTTGTTGCTGTGCTTTACGACTCTGCTTTTGTGACCTTCAGCAGAGAACTTTCTTTCTAGTTTGGAATTGCTTAAATCTTTATCACCTCTATACTTCTCTTTCGTAGATCCTTTTTCTCCGGAATGTAACTTAACCCTGTGACTGGAGTCTTTTTGTGATCCTTGATTTGACTGTGTGCTACTTACAAGCTCAAACTCAGCACTACTCTCTTCAAAAACTTTGTCTTCGTTCTTGGATTTGTGTTGCTTATCTGATTCATTCTCTTCCATTGTCTTATCTTTGTCTAGTTTCTGACCAGTCTCTTGCTTTGTTAAATTTTCCTGTAAATCTGTTTCAGATGCTTTGAATTGTTTATTATGACTCTTTGACTTAGACTTTAACAAAATCTTGTCTTCCACTAAGCTCTTAGATCTTCGTCTATCTTTATGAACACCATCATCTTGTTTCAAGTTACAATCAGAGTTAGTTGATTCTATTTCATGCTTATCTTCTGAGTAGCTTTCGCTCCTTCTGTGTGATGCAGAAGCAAGTTGCTTTGAGGCACTTAGGGAATCCTTTTGTGGCCTAGAATCACTCAGGGACCTTTTGGACTTGTATTCTGCTCTTGATTTTTCTGTTGAGAGATGTCTGTCTTTTTTATTTTCCTTACGCAGCAATTCTTCAGCTTTTAAGGTTGACTCAGAAGCATTTTTTCCCTCTTTTCCTGTTACTGATACTTTCCGTTCACTTCGGTGTTTACTTTTTCTTTCAGATTTGTCATCTGAGGCAACCTTTATTTGTTGATTATGTTTCTGACCACCATCCTCTCCTTTCAAACTTTTCTCAAATGAATGGAGTTCAACATCTTCACTTGATTTGTGAACACTATCTCCTTTATATTTGTGCTTTAAAGAAAGTTTATCTTCTAAAGCAGCTCTTTCCTTCTCATTTTTATCTCTGTAAGACTTGGCTTCTTTTTTGGCAGCATTTCTCATATGCTGAATTTCTATGTCACTATCTTTTTTGGGATGTTTTTCATTTTTAAATATGGATTTCTGCTTCTGTAGTTCTTCAGTATTGACTTCTGCTCTATCCACTTGTCTTTTGGAATCCTTTTCACTGTCCTGCTGGGCTCCTTCAGCATGAAAAGAAGTGGAGGTTTTTCTTTTATGTTCTTTTTCTGCTTTAGAATCACTTTTGCTTTCCTCAGTTGAATGCACCGATTCTGAAAGTCTTCTAAGCTGTTTAGAGATTTCACTTTTCCCATGATTATGCTTTAATTCTTTTGAAGAATTTTTTTCACAAGTCTACAAAAAAGAAGTTTTTATATAAAAAAATGTTACACAGCTCCCTCACTATGTGACCAAACAGAATTGTTAAGAGCAAACTCTCTATAAAAACAATACACTAGGGAATACATTGTAATAAAAATTCACTTAAAATATGGTCAGTAAGAAAATGAAACTTGCCATTTTCATTTCAGCTATCTGCTATTGTGGGAGAAATCAAAGAAACAGAGGTTAAAGTTAAGCAGTCCACTTGAACGTATCTTTTCTTTATAATGCGATTTTTCTTTCTAAAATTATTTAAATGGATTTTTAAATGAACAATCACAATTTTAAGTTCTGCATACATTACTAGAAACAGCTACTATGCTGTTTCTTAAAAATTCAACACCACAACTCCCCATCCCCAAACCAAACCAAACAACACCCCCAAACCCACAAAAGATAAATCAAGACTTCCATTTGAATTTCCAACTATCACTTTTTTTTTTTGTTAATAATGTTGTTGTGTTTGGACTACATTCAGTTTTATTTTTAACTTCTCAGTGAGGAGTTTAAATAGATCACACTCCTCAAGTCTTTGTACATAGGACACACTTGGTTGTTTTTAAAAACCCAACATGCTTTGCAGAATAGGGCTTAACTATAGCTCATGTTCTACTACAACATATATCAGAACTGAATACATAGATTGTGTATTCTAGCAGCTACTGGAATTCAGAAGACATTATTGCAGCAATGTCAGATCACTAACAACTGAAAGAACTGGCAAGAAAAGTATAATACATAAGACCAAATGCAATTTAGTACTGAATTATGAACAAGTACTATTACAATTAAAAGGGAAGATCATAAGCTTTATATTTGAGAGACACATACCTCATTTGTCTTTTGCATTTCTTTAGAATCTTCTTCAGATGGCTCATATTTCTTTCTGTAGCCATCTTCAGCACGCCTGCAAGAGGTATTTGGACAAATAAAAAAAGAAAAATCAGTATCAGCCTAACATTAGTTTGTAGACCTTCTACTTCTAAAGCTGAAGGAGAGAGAAATGCACACTAAAAATCCTGAAATAGAACATTATCACACAAATTCTGTCTAGCCAATTTGCCCAGGCTTTTTTCTCTTGGAAAATTACGTGTACCATGTCCTCTGGACATCGGTGCTTTAAAGCAGAGAATATTAGTACTACAGTTGTCCCTGTAAAATGGGTATCTTGCCCCATATATACTCGTACGTAGACAGATACAGACACATGCACATACCTATGTAAACATCAGTTTAAAGACTGAGTCTTTAATAATCAAGCCTTTAATTTGTGCATTGAATAACTTACACATTAGATGTGCTAATATCTAAAAGCTCTCCATTCTCATGACTTTATTACCATTCTGTCTGCAAAAAGCTGCGTAAAGTCTGCTACCACAGTCTGAGCTGCAATATATTTAAAGCAGCTATAACTTGATATTCTGCCTGAACTTCATATTTACTAGTAACAAAATTATGTGAATACTTTAAGAGGAAAATACTACAATGGATAAGGCTAACTGCAAAGTTGAAGAGAACATTTTCAATCTGCAAAAATTACTATTGAAAAACTTAATTCCATTTGAGCAAACACACGAATACCTTGAATCTCTCTTTCTTTTTCTGCTCAAGGCTACTTTTTTTTCTAAAAATTTCTGTTCCTTAAG
The DNA here is from genome assembly GCA_026283785.1 of Coracopsis vasa. NCBI lineage: Eukaryota > Metazoa > Chordata > Aves > Psittaciformes > Psittacidae > Coracopsis > Coracopsis vasa. The sequence continues at coordinate 7,466 of JANHGB010050327.1, read as the reverse complement.
CGCATCCTTAATGCTGGTACCAGTAGCTTTTGACTCAAGACTTCTTAATGAAGGTTCTTCCAAGTTCAAGCCACTCTTTCCTAAAATAATAAGCAAATGGTGAAATATGCATGCCATTACATTACTGTTTAAATGCGACTAAAAGCAGTACCGAAAGTACTTATGTATAGCAGAAAATACTAGTGTATACAGGTATTCACTTCAATTAAGCAATGTAATGATACATGAAAGGGTATATGGATACATGGAAAAGTGAAGATATGAAACTTGTATTAGTAATTCACATTATGCACTTTTCCTGTTACATCACTGTTGAGATGTTGTGGTTTTAAGGGAAATGACTAGAGATCTATTACCAAGATTTCAAGTCGATTTGTTTTTTTTCCAGAGACAGTGAGGGAAAGCAGGGCAGCAGAGGCTAATGTTATACTTTTCATACCTTTAGCATTTTGATTTCCAGTTTTTAGGGATTTTGTTTTTTCTGCAGCCTTCTGTTTACGTTTTTCTTCAAGTCTTTCCCTGTTAATTTGTCGTCTTAGGAGTCTCTCTTCTTTTTCTTTGGCCTGGAGATATAAAACAAGGAAAACAATTAATTTAGCATTAGGTCAAAGAGTTTTCTTAGACTACAAATGTAAGTCTAAAACCCACAAAACCCAGAATATTATAGCTTGAAATGAAAAAAATATATAATCCTTAGAAATCATCATATTAAAGTTAATGGAATCCTCTAATACTTCTGAGAAGTAAAGTTAGCTGAGTTCCAGAGTCCAACTGCTGCTTAACACTGTAGATCAAGGCTATGAGGCCTTCTCAAAGAATATCTCTTATTTTTTATTCACACATAATATGTATAATATATAGTATACATTTAATATATATAAAATGCATCTAACTATAAAAACATACATCTAGTCAAAAGAGAAAGATCTAAAATAACTGCTGCACCCTCTTCTGTATGCTGGTCCTTCTTCCACAGGACACAGTGAATATGCTTAAACCTTTCTTTCCATTCTCAATGGCTGCAGACGTGCCACAAACTACTGATTTCTTAGACAGCAAGAACTACATTTGTAAAGAGATGGTGTGATGAAATAGCCTGCAGCAGTCAACAAGCTCGAACTACACAAAACCCCACTGAAGACAGGCTGCATGGGGCTGTCTTTTTTCACCCAGAATTGCCATGATATACATTAAATCTATTGAAGAACTGTTTTCTCACATGTGCAACAGCTCTTACTCTCTCTACTAAATCACTCAGATAAGAATCCACTTATTAGCATGATTCTGTGAAGACGTTGCATGTAATTAGTAAATCCTCTGTCAACACCCAAAACCTGCTCATCTTAGAGTAGGGGAAAAAAGACTGAATAGAGTGTCACGGCTTTCACCACCAGAAGCCTTCAAACTACATCTGGCGGTAATGGCAGAAGTCTGAAAGAGAGGCAGTTGTAACACAAGGGGGAAAAGAACCAACTTAAAAATGTAGTCAGAAAAAGCAAAAGGCTCCCCCTCGCAAACTACCACCACATAAGAAGTGGAATTTTTGTGCTGGAAAGTTCAAGGAGCCAGAATGCAAGGAGCAGTAACAAAATCCACACTTACAATGGACTGACGGCGTTGTTCTACAGTTCGTTCATCATCAGAATCACTGAAGTACTTGGAGTACAAGAAAGGCTTGCGAACATAAGTGTGACGAGCAGGCTTGGCTTTCCCATCGCTCAGCTCATTAGCATGAGGCTTTGTCTTACTTTGACTGTTTTTCTCCTCTTCATCTGAAGAAAGGTTAGTGAAACGTAGAGACACAGTGACAAATTAGTGGTTTCAATGTAACTTCTGAGGAGGTATAGCTACTAAAAAAGTATTAACAATTACTTATTCTAAAAATGTAAACAGTTTAAAAAAATAACCCCCCCAACATCAAAATAGCACTAGATTATGAAAACTTGATGGGTATATTCATGTTTGTGCACATCATTCAGCCCAGAATAAACTGGGATACAAAGACTGGGCCTATCTTCTTGCTTGTAATCACACTGTCTTTCTACGTACAGTACTTGGTAATTAACACTACATGAGAAGTCAGAATTTATTTTCTGCTACGTTTAAATGAAGCTTCTTCCCTATATCAAAAAAATTGTACAATATTTCAGTAAGTACAAAGTAGATAGTGTTACTGAAATATATACACAAAACCATGTTTACACTCACATAAATATTATTCAAGTAAAAATAAATCTACTTCAATTTTATCAGAATGATCACAAATCGAGTAAAATCACTTGTGTTCCACACTGTACGAATTATTTGTATCCCTGAAATATATTTCAGGTTTGTTTTCACTTGACAAATATTTAGTTACAACTGAACACAATCTGACATGCTTCAAACCAAAGCCAGAGAATATGCAAGTAATTCAGTGCTTCTAAATAATATTCTTATGGCAGAAAAGATAAGCTCACAGCATACTAGAGACAACTCATTCAGGTACTAAGGCACTTTGTACTATGAAGTGGAAAGTCTTATTAACTGCAAAAGCCACCTATTTGTAGAAATCAAAGTCTAAGGTCTGTTCTACACAAGGAGAACACAAAAAGGGAACTCAGTCAGTGAAAAGATTTTGTGTTTCCAAACTCTTAAAGCTAGATGCATTCCAGCTCTTTCTACTGTGGCCACGTAGAATTTGGAAATTCCTGCAATCCTAAACTTCTAAACCTGACCTGATGTGCAAAGTCAGCTACAACCACTACCTTGCGGGCACAAAGCATTCCAATATTATACCAAATTCATGGCAGAATGGATGGGAGAAAAAAAAAACAACAGAAAAGAGTGACATACCCATCACCATTAAAAATGTTTTTGTTGCCTATGAAATATTCTAGTACAAATAAGATTTACAATGTTTAGAATATGTCAAGTGATTTAAAAAAAAGAATCAAAGAAGTATGTCCACTACTTGTCTTTCATAACTGCACAAACACTATCCATTTCACAAATTCTTTTGTCATAAATACAATAAAACATGATGCAAACCCTCAAATTTATGATGACACACTCAACAAAAGCATTGCGCATTCTTCCTTGCTACTTAACAATCTAAGTATTTTACCATCTGATGTGATCTCCCCCTCTTCAGTACTGTCAGAAATAACAGTCTCCTCTTCACTTTCCTCTTCAAAGGAAGAAAGGTCACTGGTGTGGACAGAGCTGACAGTGATGTCACTGAGCACGTCCATATCTGAATCTACTGATGTATTTTCTTGCAAAGGAAAAAACAGAAAGAAAAGGCTGTAATGCGGCACACTGTATCTGAGAAACTTTTGCCATTGAAAACAAAGTCACCCTCAGAACAAGAAACAGAAGGGAAAAAAAAAGTAACAGCTTAATGAAATGTTACTAAACTAACCCATGCTTAGTCAAAACAAAAATCAAACCTGAGGTACAAAACAAACTTTAAATGCAGACTGGAATCATTGAGAGAACTTCCCAGAGTAAGGCAAATAACCAATTGTACACTTGAGGAATCAAAACTCATCTGAGTCCTAACACGGGTACCTCAGTTGAAGCAGATGAACCAAGACACACCTGTGGCTAGCTAGACAAATTTGCCACAACTAGCAGAGAACCTACATTCCAAATATATTTGATTCAAATCCTGAATACACTTAACCCACCCCTATCACCCATTATAAGGAAGAGCATTGCCCATACCATACCTTCCTTAGTTTCTTTACTGCTTTCACTTGTTTTATGTTTATTGTTATTTTTTTCTGGAACTAACTGTTTCGCTGGTTCTGACTCTCTTGTTTGCTTTTCTTCTTTCGGCTTTGTAGTATCTTCACTTTTCTTTAAATGGTCAGACTTCTTGTCGAGCTTTTCCTTCTTTTCTTTTCTTCTTTCAACTTTTTCACTGCTGTCTGGTTTCTTGTCACATTTATCTAACAATTTACTCTTTTGATCTTCACTTTCCTGTTGAATTTCTTTACTTGTATCTTTACTTGCAAAAGTCAAATTATTAGTATCCTTTGCTGAATTCTTTATTTCTTCACTTTGGCAGGGAAGCTCATTTAAATCTTCACACTTTGCAAATGTTTCAGTCCCTTCTACAGAAAGATCACAAACTGCTTTCTCTCTGTCTGTCACGTCCTCTGCATTTCTCTCCCTGTCAGTGCTACCATCCACACTCTGCTGAGATGAGAGTCTTTTTGAAACTTTGTCATTGCTTTTGGGATTTGAGTTCTCTGATGAAGCCCTGGCAGCGCTTGCTTCTTGGTTAAGAGAAGTTATTGTTTCCAAAATGGACATTGCATCACTAGCTACGTTGCCACTAGGAGTTGTAGCAGAGGCACCTTGAAAAGAAAATATTTTTAGTTCATCTTATCCATTGTAATTCTGGTCAGACAGAATGTTAAGCAAGTGAAAGGAAGAAAAAAAATTACTCTATTTTAAAAAGTAAAATCTTCTAAAAGGTTTAACTAACTGCATTTAGAAATTTTGGTTTAAAAAAAAGGCAAAAAAGACCCCAAACCAAACAAACCACCAAACAAGAAACTGCATTCCTGGAGCAATTATCTCACTACCAGAGATTCATTTTGCTCTGTGACGTGCCGCTGTTCCTAAGATCAGCCAAAGAAAGTGGGGGTTGTCAATGAGAAAGCTATTCTGAACACAAGCCCTGTTCAATTTTATCATCATCCCAAGTACAATGATGACTCCAGAGAACCACCATATAGAATACTGCATCAGAGAGTCTCTATGTGATACCTCTGGTATCTCCATAAGCAACATGGAAAACAGACTCATCATCAACATATTGATTCTGTAACAACAGGATTATCAGAAATACCTTCTCGGTTTCTCATTCTCTTAGGAACAGCTCTGAAGATGGATGGGAAAGGGTTAACTGGACTAGCACTAAGAGCTGCAGCTGCCTTGTTAACCCACTTACTTTAAAGGAAGTGGGCCTCACAGGAAAAGGGCTGGGATTTAAATAAAGGGTCTGGTTACAAATAGATGGACTGCTGTGGAGTCTGTTAGGAAGGGAAAGAATGGACAATTACCCACAGCAGTGTTTAGAAGTCAATACCAGGCAACATAAATGAAAACCATACAGCAAAAGTGATGTGTTTATAAACAAACTAAAGACTGGCTGATTTACAGCAGAACTTAGGCTTCTGAGAGGATTTCAGCCATTCAAATTTTACTGCACACAACTACTGCATTAAGACAGGTAAGCATCTAATAGGTTATTTTTTTCCAATCTACCAATGCATAAAAAAAATGAATTACACTTCTCTTAAAGCCATGTCTTATCTGATCCTATAATACTTGGAGGCCAACTTCTTTCCCTACACTAAACTGATCCCTTGTAATGTCAAGCAGAAGTGACAGACATGGAGGTAACATGGTGACATCTCTCTTCTCTTCTACCTTTATACATACAGTAAGAGTCAAGTACTACAGTATGCTGCCTGGAACTCAGCTTGTTAATACTGATGCTAACAATTTTGTGCTAGCAGGAAACCTATTTAATGTTTCTGTTCTCTCAAAAACCAAACTTATATTAGACTGCTCAGAGAAATGGTAGAATACCTTGTACTGTAATAGAAGCATCTGTTTTCTCCTCACTTGGAGATGTACTGGGGCCTGCCTCCTCTTTGTGATTCAATGTGGCTAAAAATTCATGGACAGCTTTTTCCACCTGAGGTCTGAATGTGTGGTTGATCTTTGGGTCCACAACCTGAGAAATAATTCTGTCAATTCCAGATTCCAACATTCCAGACCTGGAACAAAGTTACATGAATACTTAATATGAAAAATGACTTCTCAAGAACATCTTAATGAAAAAGCTAATTTACATGTGATGTAAACACTCTTAAGAGCCTCCAATGACGCCTTAGCATTTTCTGAGCAGCACTGCAGCTATGTATTTAGTCAGCTGCTTGAATTTCAACAGCTCACTCTACTCCTTATGAACCAATAAAAAAAAAATGCTAGAGAAACAATGCAAATCAGCCACATGAAATTAACACAACAAACAGCCTGTTATATCATTACTGGTTATAGCCACAAGTGTTATCTAAAAGTAAAAGGGAGAGTTGTAAAAAAAGAAACCTGATGTTATCAATCCCATAGTATAAAACAAATGAAGTATAGAAGCACCAGGGACAACTAGTCAACTAATCATCAATACCCTAAGTTACTTTCAATACAGGTGACACCTTAGAATTCTGCAGCTTTACAGAACCCCCTTAATCTTCAGTAGAATCAAATAAATGGCAATAGAGAGCTTTCTATGGGTTCTCTTTAGACCCCTGTAATCCTTTGTAGGGCATGTATTGCTTCTTGTCCTTGTTGTTTCTTTAAAAAGAACTAAATAAATTCCAAACAACAACTGCTACGTTTTCCCCAGACAAAACAGCTCCTCAGTACAAGTTATCAGTGGTTCCACTAGAGCACAGCAGAGTAAGTTTGTTCCCAAATCCCTTGTTTGACCCAATTTAGTGACCAAACTCATGCTACTTTGAAGAAATTTCCTAATATTTCTTATTACTCTAAGTTCTGATATTAAAAACTAAAGGAACCCTCATGAAACAACATAACATCAGAGAAGTGTTTAACATCATTTTGACATAACAGCAGTTCTGAAAAACCTCTTCTCTAACTAGATCTGCATCTTTTTTTTCTGTTCTGTGAATTCAGCTTTGTACCCCGCGGAGCTTAGTTTATCAAATGCTTTTAATCTTCCTTAGCTCAACGCAACAGTAAAGACAGACTTTAGCTAGGGTGTCACATCCCAGGTCTGAAACAAGCCAAAGTAGTATTTGCAGTCTAATTCTGACTAATGCCGATGGCGAGCTGCTGACTGAAATAATACCACGTTTTAAACATGACAAAAAGAAAAGCTACTTCAGAAGTTCCTTAGAAGAAAGTAGACAGCTTACACTTGACCTAGAACCTCCATCACCTATTCTGGTACACGAGAATATTCAGAAAACCCTCAAACCATAACTTACTTGAGAACCTGCTGCCTAATGCTATTTCTCAGCTGGTTCTTGTTGAGATGAGGACTCCAGGTATGAGTTGCCAAATGATTGGAAACAAAGTTGTCAACACGCTGTCTCAAATTCTGGTAGGCTGGCTAGAAAGCAACAACAGACAAGTTGTACAGGAGGGTGTTGATAAGCAGTTATCCTCCCGGAGGCCCGGCTTGAAGAGCCAGCAGCACCGTCAGACCCCCTCAACATACTGAAGGTGCAGCCGCTCCCGCTCCCTCGCGGCGATCGCGGCGTGTTGCACACGCGCGTATCGCTGAAAACACTCCACAAAACCCGCCGTGCCCGTACCGCCAACAAGCCCGCGCTCGCCCCCGAAAATAGCGGCTGCAGCTTTGTCCCCAGCGCCGTCGGGAAGAGTCCCGGGGCCACGGGCCGTCCCGGAGGCCCGCGCGGCCCCAGGCGGCCGCTCCA
>JANHGB010050326.1:5195-16846 GCA_026283785.1 Coracopsis vasa | reverse complement strand
CCCATTATGGAGCAAAACTATACCTGGGGGGCCTTTATGGGTCTAAACTATGGTGGGGAGGGGAGGAGCCAACATAGGGCTGATACATGATGGAGAGGGGACCTGGGAAGTTGCACTGTGATGGGGACGGGGGGCCATCAACTTACAGCCATGCCATAGGAGCTCTGTGTCTCCTAGAGTGTCCCTGGGAAGCTGCCGCACCTCCTGTCTGCCAGCGCCTTGCACGCTTGATCTGCCTTCACTCACTGGAGTAAGATGGCAGCTGCGAGCCAGGCACTGAGGTGAGTTGGTGGCAGTGGCTGCAGTGCCCCAGGACAGAAGCTGGGCCCTTCGTCAGGAGCCTTGCTGGGGATGGGTTTTGTGGGGTGATGGAGGTTTGTGTCTTCTGTCATGAAGTCCAGCCAGGCCAAGTACAAGGTCCTGCACCTGGGTCAGGGCAATCCCAAGCACAGCTACAGGCTGGGGGAGACTGGATTGAGAGCAGCTCTGAGGAGAAGGACTTCGGAGTGTTGGTCATTGAGAAGCAGTGTCCTGGACTGCATCACCAGTAGCGTGACCAGCAGGTCAGCTCTGCTCTGGTGAGACCCCCTCCGCAGTCCTGCATCCAGCAATGGGGTCCCCAGCACGAGAAGGACGTGAAACTGTTGGAGTGAGTCCAAAGAAGGCCACGAAGATGCTCCAGGGTCTGGAGCACCTCTGCTATGGAGACAGGCTGAGAGAGCTGGGCTTGTTCAGCCTGGAGGAGAGAAAGCTCCGGGGAGACCTTAGAGCAGCTTCCAATGCCTAAAGGGGCCAACAAGAAAGCTGGAGAGGGGCTTTTGACAAGGACAGGTAGAGACAGAACAAGGCAGAATGGCTCTAAACTGACAGAGGAGAGATTTAGATGGGATCTGAGGAAGTTCTTCCCTGTGAGGGAGGTGAGGCACTCACACAGGTTGCCCAGAGCTGTGGCTGCCCCATCCTAGGCCAGGTTGGACAGGGCTTGGAACAACCTGGTCTAGTGGAAGGTGTCTCTGCCTAAGGCAGGGGGAGTTGGAACTGGATGAGCTTTAAGGTCCCTTCCAACCTAAACCATTCTGTGATTGAACAGTCCAGTTTGATCGAAGTTCAGTTTGGGGGCAGGTGGCTGGAAGCAGGATGGCAGCTCTGACAGACTCACATCTTGAGGATCCAACACAAACCTCCTGCGTCCTCCAGGACACCAGTCTCTGGGACAAGTGACCCCGTGAGCAGCTGTGCTGCATGCCTGTTTGCATCCGCTGTTTCTGCCTGGAGGCACCACCACCTGGAGGCACCAGACATGACACTGTTCATCCCTCTCTCACACTTACCTCTGCTGAAGGCTGAGTGCTCTGAACACAGGGGCTCATTGAGGAACCAACACCTCCAAGAAGGCTCAGGACACAACATGCTGGATGGGCCAAAGTGCTCAAAAGTTATATGAAAGCATCAACCTTCAGGCTGAAGAAAGCTGGGGAAGTGAAGTGCAAAACGTCCTCCTAGCCCCCACCAGGCAAAGCTCTCTGTATCTCAAGCCAGAGACCAGTATGAGGGACAGCAACTAGGTCACATGGATCCTTCTTAGGAGAAGGGATTTACTGCTGTCCTCAAGCACATCAACAAAAAGATCGCACAGCTTGGGAAAGGAATCTGTTCTTCCCCAACTTGTAGGTTTAAAAGCATCTAAAGGTCTACCCGCATCTAAACTCAAGTGGACCAAGTACGTGTGAATTACAAGACTGCTGCCAGGATAGCAGAGGAGAAGCTGACAGTACTTTTCCCCCCAGAAAACGATGCAGTGGATAGACCATATCCTGCAACCATTCTCTTCTCCTCTCAGGTTATTAAACAAACCCATCTGCTCACTAGGACTGTGGCTAGAGCTGAGCTGTGCTGCTTTGCTACAACAAAATACAACACCACAGAGCCAGGCGCTGACAGCCAGAAATGCCTTGAGGAGCCATAGCCAGACCTGCAAAGAGAAGCAGGAATCAGAGGGAGAAGAGGATGCCAATACTTGTGACATCAGGTGCCGGTGAAGGAGTAAGCCCCTCCGTTTGCAGGTGGGTCACATCTCCCCTTTATTGAGCATCTCCCCTTTATTGAGCATCTCCCCTTTATTGAGCAGCATTAGCCGGCACAACATGTACTTCCACAAATACCGCAGCAGGATCCAAAGCCACGTGTTAGGGCCACAGCTGCCCAGACAGCTCCTCTACTGCCTCGCAGAATGGCTCTGCCCTTTGGTAGCAGACACCACACAATCACTTCCAAAGCATCCTCCTGAGGTACAAACCTGGGAGAGCACACACCAAGTTTGTGGCGAACACAAGCACAAGTGTGACTGGGTTTCATTTTCTTTCCTTTTAATAGAAACATCCTAGAGTAGCTTGGTAGGAGGATCAGTCTAAAGGGAATGTCTCTCGCAATGATATGGGTGTCACGTGCTTCGGGAATGATGTGCAAAGATAAAAAATCCAAGCAGGCTCAGCTCAGGATTTCCTGGATTCTTGGGTCTTCTTGATTTCCTGCAGGGAGATCAGGAAAACTACTGAGCATCTGCCACTCTTTGGGAACAGCTCTTAGTTTTATGGGTCTGGAGGCCACAAGAGAGCAGCTCCAGAACATTGCAGGACCAAGCCCAGAGTTTACATGTGAGCCTTTAGGGAGAGGGCAAGGCTTGACTTTGAGGCTCTTCAAAAATGGCCACAAAAAATGTGGACCCCTTCCAAACTGCCAAGCGACATGTGTTTATTTTGCCCCCAACCCAGTACTGTACTGGATCCATTTCCCACTCTTAGGCCACTGATCCATCATTGCTTATACATGATCCATGCTCAGCTATGTCACTCTGCAGCTCAAACCATATCAAGTGCGCGCATGTAGTCACATTTCTGTGGCCACCTATAGACAAACCTTCACCTGCTCATCCTAGAGGTCATCCCTACCCAGGCAGTGGGGCAAAAAAGCCCTGAACAACAACTCACCTCCAGGAGTGTCTCCTTCAATTCAGAATAGGCTTTTTCTAAATCATCATTAATAATGACCAAGTCGAACAGGCCAGGCTCTTTACCTGGGGCAAGAAACAGCGACAGGGAATTAAGAGCTGGAGAATGTGTTTCCACCCTGTGTCATCTCTCGTGTATGACCTGAGTTCCTATGGCATTTTGTTACTATTTCAGCCCCTCTGCCAACCACTCACAAGGAACTGCAGTGGGAAACGATGCAGTATGGTGTTTAGATCAAACTCAGGTGATGTCCAAGCCCTGCCAGCACTCCTTTCAGAGCACAAGTCAGATGTTCACGCAAAAATCAACTCTTAAATGAGCAATGCATCCCCTCTCCTTGTGCACATCACTCAAAGGCCCCTGCACTTACTAAGTTCCAGATCTACACGGGCTGCAGTCAAACGCTTCATTAAACTTTCTTCTGTCTCAGTCTTTCGGTCACGTAGTCTTTTTTCCTGAACACAATGACAAAAATATTTAAGAAACATGTTCAAAATGCTGCACACAGAAACCACCACCCGCCCCACAAGCCAATGCCATTTGCCATTTCCTACCGCCAGCGACCACCAGCAGATGAGGTAACACTCTGCAAAGGGTGAGGGGCTTCATTTACAGCACAGACCAAACCAGTTGCCAAGCTGAGTTTGAGCTCAAAATCTCCTACCCAGAGCTCAGGCTGCCAGTCTCTTGTTTTCCCTCTGCTTTTGGGTTGGTTTGGTTTTTTGCAGGTACTGCTGGGAGATTAAATCACTCTGCTGGATTCTGGCAACTGGTGCTGCTGGCTTTCTCCTCCACAAACTCAACGAGACCAAGAGGGGAGAGCCAGAGTTATGGCCTTTACTGCCCATATTCCTTGCACAGCTTCAGCAAGTTGCATATATATGTACACACATCCATCTCTGCACCATGGCAATGATTTTGCTTCTGTGAAAGGCACACTGCAACCACTATTATATAGGGCCCCATAAGGCCAGAGGGGTACACGATTTCCAGTGCTGCAGAGAACCAGCTTCCCTCGGTTTAATCTCCTCTCCCCAGCGTTAAGCACAACTAATGCATTTAAAGGCTGGCCATGCTGCAATGGAGTCTATAACCCAATGCAGGCAAACACGCAAGGTGTGGAAACTGTACAGGAGGGACTCAAAAAGAGAACACAGGAAGATTTATCCTGTGGGAGCCAGATGCTGGGGAGCTGGATTGGGCAGACGTAAGGGTGTGCTCAGAAATGTCCTCCCCACCTATTCTACAGCCCTTAAAAACATACAGATGAATCAATGAGGGGGGGTCCCCATCGCTTCAGAGCAAGACGCTGATTACCTCTAACTGCCTAACGGCAAAGGAAGGCGGTCGCTCACCAAGATGTCTATGGACGGAGGTTGCACAGAGATGTAGATGGGGTTCAGGTCTGTCTTCTTGATGTTCTTCACGCCCTGGATGTCAATGTCAAGGACACAGATCTGGTTCTGGGCCTGGACAGCCTGCACTGCACCTTTACTGGGGACAGAGCAAGGAGGGAAGGGGTCAGAGCATTCAGCCAGAGCAGTGGTGGCTTGGTTTGTCCCTCTCTAACAGCAGGTCTTCACCTCACAGGACTCCCATGTGCCCAAATTGTGGCAGGAGAGGAGAGCCTACTCTGCTCTCTGCTCTTGCTGAGCAGCTCTTTCCCCAAATGTCCTCTGGATCCCTGGGGCAGAGCAGGCACCTGCTGTCTTCTGCTAGAGAGGCTGGCAAAACCACAATGGAAGGTGTGGAAATAGGTAACACATGACTATCTCATGAGCAGACTGGCTCAGGTGCAAGCTGTAAAGCTCCTGCCTTCAATAAACACAGGAGCAACCTTCAGCACAGAGCAAAACCACTACAAACTTCCTTCCTCCCACTTCAGAGATCCACCAGTTTCTGTACCCACATGCTCTCCTGAAGGATGCTTGAGATGGACACTCCTGCCTGGGTCATAAGATGCACAGTTAAGAAAATATTTTAAGCAGCACTTCTCACATGTCATTACATATGGTATCTCTTCCCCAGCATGGGGGAATTGCCTCGAGCTTGCTCCTAAACACCTAAAATTCTCCCCCAAAATCAGCAATGCCACAGGTATCACAGTTACATGACAGCTCACTGCAAATACAGCTGGAGAGGACAGAGGCAGCTCAAGCAGAAGGTGCCTTGCAGGAATGGGGAACAGAGCCCAGACAGGGAAAGCTGTAAAGACCTCTGGGAGCCTGCAAGCCCAGAAAAGCCTCAGCAGACTGTGATGAGCACTGGAGCAGCCTGCCACAGTGATGCTGTGAGCTCCTCATGCTGGACGTGGGGAGATCAGGCAGACAGGCACCCTCGGGGCTTTGCAACTGGTGTGGTCAGTGCAGCAGGGTCTACTGCCTGCAAAGACACCACGACGATGGGGTCATGCAGGAGGATGGAGGTGGCTGGTGACTTTCCTCCTGACGTGGGAGTCCAATAACACAATCATGCCCTCAACAGGAAGGAGAAAGCTGAAGCAAAGCTGTGAGACCAGCTATTTGTCCTATACAAACACAGAGGCTTGCTGCATTGCGCAAGCGGGGAGCAGCAAGAGCCCAGATCTCAGCACCATCCACCACAAATTCACAAGCACTCCCCCAGAATGGCTTGGTTTGCCTTGTGAAAGCTGCAGGCTTCATGTGGTATCACCATGTATCAACTAACTACTGCTACAACCAATCAACAAACACAAACATGGCATTTAATTTGGTTGAAGTATTGAATTCCTGCAAGGAAACTGGCTGAGGAGAGATGTTTTCTCACCACCCACCCTGAGGGAAAGGCACCAAAATCAACTCCACCTACGTATCAGGCATTGGAGAGCAGCTGTCTCCTCCATGCTGTGGCCAGCTGGATTAAGCAGTACCCACGTGAGGGAAGGAAGCCTGTCCTACACAGGATGAAGTCAGGGATTAAGGAGCTTGCACTCAGTTTCTCCTTGGTGCTGGGTATTTGGAAGACGAGCTGTCAGCTTTTGCTTCTCTTACCAAACAAGCAACACTGGAACTATCAAGGCCAGGGCAGAGGGGACTGTGCCCCTCCACCAGCCTCAGAGGGAGCATGCCCAGACCCCTGGCAAGACTGCCCTTAGCTGCAGTGACAGCAAGTGATGCCTGTGCATGCCACATTGAAACAGCTCACCATTTCACACTGAAATGCAGACTCACCAAACGTTCCTTCAGAGCTGTACACCTACATCACATTCAGCCTGGGGACCTTATGTTGGGACCTCCCATAAAGAATGCCATCTCCAAAAAGTCCTCAAGAAAAAGCACATTTGGCTCCTTAAGAAATCTATGTCTTTCTGAAAAGCATTGCAGGAAAGTTTCTTTAACACAACTAATTAAATATGTCAAGAAACATTTAACTTTCCCCCTTAGAAGGTCCTTTACTACAGTGCCACAATTTTCTCATAATAATTGTATAAGATATCTGACTTCTAATTAACATTGCAGCTTAATGTTTTATTGATCACCAGCTCCAACGCCGAGGGCAATGCTATTTTAAAATCCACCTAACTCTTTAACCGCAGTCAAGGGTGCTGTGCAATTTATCTGTTCGTAGCAACCACTTTACCAAAGCAGCACAAGAATTCGTTTCACAACAGCCAACACAGTTACAGCTTCTGCTCCCAAATTCATCACGTTCACATCATTAGAAAGTAATTCTCCATTCTGCCCACCATGCTCTGCAAGCCCTTGGAAAATACTAAGGAGCATAAAAATCACCCCTGTGCAGGAGGAGTGTTAAGCATATGAACTACTTCAGCAGCCCTCTAATACTGGAGGCTATTGAGGATCTTGTAACATAATGATGATTTAATTACAACGAGCTAACTCTCTGCATGAGTTAATTTTGCCAACTTAATAAAGCTGATAAAGACCTCACTGCCAAAATTAAAGGCTTTGCTTACTGGCAAGAGTCTGTGTGTTTGGGGGAAAGACAGTGTACCTAAGTCAAAACACTTTTTCCTTCACCATCATCTCAGCTCACAGCACTGCCTGGGTTCAGCAGCCGCAGTGTCTGAGCTGCGTACCTTGTTCCATACATATTTCCAGAGAACTCTGCATGCTCGATGAATTCACCGGCATCAATTCCTTTCTGCATTTCCTCTCTCGTCACGAAGTGGTAATCTGGATAGGGAAAACCAGCCAGGAATTAACAGCTTTGAAGGTAAAGTTCATGGTCAAAATGACACCAGTGGGTGCTTAGGGGAGAAGCAACTTAAAATCTGCTTTGGACAACACTGGCAGACTGCAGATATCTACTTCCTAGTTACCATATACAGCATCCCTTCTCTACACCAACTGCCCAGACACCTGTTTAAAATGTTCTGGAGCTTTCTGTGTGGACAAAAATGCTGCTGTTTCACACCCTTTACCCTTTGTGGTGCAACAGGAACCCCCCAACATGCCCACAGGTGTGGAACACATTACAGCTGGACTGCCAAGGCTCTTAATTTGAAAGCATTTATGATTAAAGACTATAATGCGACAACAGAGAGAGAGGCAGATAATAGGGAACTTCAAAATCAAATGAACTAAAAAGGAATGTCTATCTTTTGTTTAAAATCCTCCCTTTCACTTCAGAGTAAAAATTGTGATCGGAAATTAAAACCAAACTTAACCTCTTTATGAAATATGCAAACAAACCAGGAAACAGAAAAGCAGCTGGACACAAGGTATTAATATAAATAAGGACATCGCATTAAGCAGGTGTGCTTTCCAACACAGCCTACATTTGAGGTATCTCACCAAAGCTACCTGGCACTTTGGAAAATCAAGCCACTCACGGCTTAAGTATGGACATGGGTGCTTAAACTGAGCCATGCTTTGACAGCTTTGGTCAGTGAGTCCCAGAGACAGTGTCTAGAAAAGAACACTGATGGCACATGCTCTGCCTCTGTTAACATATCACTGCCTAATTAAATTTTGATTTTGCTCTGCCAAGTACATCCCTCCTCGTTATCTCCTCTCCAACACTTGGCACATGCTGCAGAACAGTGATGGCTATAGTCTCACTGCCACTGAGATAAAGAACAAAAGTGTGTGCATTGTAGAATCCAGTACTGGCTTGGGTTGGAAGGGACATTAAAGCTCACCCAGTTCCAACCCCCTGCCACAGGCAGGGACACCTTCCACTAGAGTAGGTTGCCCAAAGCCCCGTCCAACCTGGCCTTGAACACTGCCAGGGATTGGCCAGTCACAGCTTCTCTGGGCAACCTGTGCCAGGGCCTCACCACCCTCACAGGGAAGGACTTCCTCCTCAGATCCCATCTCAATTTCCCGTCAGTTTAAATCCATTCCGCCTTGTCCTGTCTCTACCTCCCCTTGTTGAAAGTCCCTCTCCAGCTTTCTTGTTAGCCATTTTAGGCACTGGAAGTTACTGTAAGGTCTCCCCAGGGCCTTCTCTCCTCCAGGCTGAACAAGCCCAGCTCTCTCAGCCTGTCTCCACAGCAGAGGTGCTCCAGACCCTGGAGCATCTTCGTGGCCTCCTTCAGACTCACTCCAACAGCTCCATGTCCTTCTACTGCTGGAGACCTCAGAGCTGGACACAGGACTGCAGCAGGGAGTCTCACCAGAGTGTAGTAGAGGGGTAGAATCCCCTCCCTCGACCTGCTGGTCACACTGCTGGTGATGCAGCCCAGGACATGGCTGGTTCCTGGGCTGCAAGCACACACTGCTGGGTTATGGGGAGCTTCTCATCAACCGACACCCCCGAGTCCTTCTCCTCAGGGCTGCTCTCAATCCAGTCTCCCCCAGCCTATATTTGTGCTTGGGATTGCCCTGCACAAATGCAAGGCAAGACCTTGCCCTCAATCTTGTTGAACTTCATGAGGGTCCGCAGAGGCCCATCTCACGAAGTTCAACAAGGCCAAGTGCAATGTATATATGCATATTTATATACATCTATACATACCCACTCTAAAATACATAATTACTGAATGTCTGCCTAAGTAAATGCACCCTATAAACATAAATGTAGGACTAACTTAGTTACTAGAGGGGATTCATGCACATAATTCACAAAAGCTTAAACATTTTCTGCAGGAATTATTTGCACAGCCTGGTGAGACAGGCCCAACTGCAGCACACTCACCTTTGCCATTTACTTCTCCAGGTCTTGGCTGCCTTGTGGTATCTGTAAGTAAAAATACCCAGCTTTGTAAATATTGTAGATCACCCAAGGATGTAACAGTATCAAAGAAATAAAGCACTACGCAGCAGACAAACCAAATCATGTAGTAAGCTGATCCTCTACTTAAAATTGCCAAAGCTTCCAGAATCAGCTAGTTTAACACAACAACAACAACATGCAGGATTGGCCTGTAATCAAAGAATCCTAGATAATATGAAAGCAGCCTAGATTGCTAGGGGCTGAGTGGTCAGTGTGGGACTTACCAGGCTGGCCTTAGTTTTCAGCTTTGCTACAGCCTTCCTGTGTAATACTAGACACGCTACTTGGACCTCTGCCTCAGATGAGGGGAATTAGCGGTGCCCTACTTCACAGAGTTACCTTCATTTGAAAAGATCATGCATCACCCACATAGGTGCTTAAAATAGCCAGATTTAATGAATAAGGGCAAACTCCTGCAAGAGGTGAATAAATCAGACAGCCTTTGAAGCCTGCTGGAAGTCATTCAAACTGGTATTATTTTAAGCACATGCTCTGTAAAACCAAAAAGGAGCTGACAGTCATCGTGGAGGGCAACACTGATTATTTTATTTAGGACCAGCAGGAGTTAACCTAATGCAATAAGGCTCTAATCACCTGGTCAAGGTTTTTATAAAGCACCAGTTGCCAAGGTCTAAGTGGCCTATGGAGATTTAGGGAAAAAAATAACCACCAAGAGGTAGCCTTGGGGAAAATGGTAACATTAGTTTGGAGTGAGAAGAGAGATTCAGTTGAATCAAGAGCACAGGATGAAACACAAAAGGAAAGATAATTTTAAGTTGTGGGGCTTTTTTATATCTCCAGTAACATTAAATCTTCAAACACCCAGTATTTGCTCTTTCATGGAGATCACCCAGATCTCAGAGCAAGAATTTCAACTGCAGTATCCAAAACGGTTAGGACACCAGAAACATCATGGTAACGTACTGAAAAATACCCTGCAGAACTCCAGGGAAAATCAGGCGAATGAGCCATGGACGCAGCGCAGAGTTATGGTAACCTTTAATGTGTCACTCAAGAAAAAGAGAACAGGATTAGTATTGCAACAGTAACCTGCCAGAGGAAAACTCCATGCATTTCCATCCTCTGTTGTGGACACAGGAGGACTTCAGCACTGCTAGCAGGCACAAGCGGACCAAGCCGACCGGCCAGGGGTTATTTTTACATTACAGGGAACCACCCCAGGCAGAGAATAAAGGACCCTTGGCCAGCACTTAAGTGATCAATGTAGAAGTCAACAAATCAGCAGAGTAATGGCAGGAGAAATGTAAGCAGGTGATGAGGTTTCATTGATAGACCTGGTAATGAGGCAGGCTTCATGAAACTGATTTTAAGTGTAAGACCCTGGCGTGCCACCCTTGGGCTGTTGAAATCCTCATCAGCTTGCACAGGTGGATGGAAAGAACTGGCTTTGGAAGGAGAGGTGTTAATTCAGAGTCAAGAATCACTCAGAAAAATCTCATTACCTCCTTGAGCTGTGTTTAGAGGTGCTTGGGGTCACCAGACCAGGCAAGATTTGTCTGCTATTCCAGACAAATCTTAAGATTTGCCACTCAATACCGGTAGTAAAAGGCATCCTGACTTATTTTAACACCACGAAGACCCCACAGACAAGGCCCTAGGACACAGGCAAGCCATGGAAGCCCATTACTTGGGGCATGAATACAGCAACAAAAGCAGGCTCTGGGCTTGCGGCCCTAAACTCCACTGCCCTTTGCCAAAGATATAGATACTCACGGGAGACGCTAAAGCCAAAGACGTTCTCATAATCTTTAAGCAATTTCTTTAACAAAGTGCTCTTCCCTGCACCTGATGGGCCACTCAGAACCACTGGTCTTGGTCCCTGCATGGCTAGAAAGACAGAAAAAAATGTGTTTGGTTAGAAACATCCATGGAAAAACACAGCTATGGATTGCCAGGGGTGCTTGGCCCCACAAAACAGCATCTATCTTTTATACCCTCGGATGCAAGTTTCTGCACGCAAATCTACAATTATGAGAAAGCACAAGCCTAGAGCTGATAGAAATTAACTGGAAGTGCAGGAAATACAAGGGAAATTCAAACAATTATTATATTAGCAAACTGGCAGCAAACAGTAGGAGCTGCCACCTCTATGCCACTGCAAAAGACCTGAGCTAGGAGCCCTGAGGAGGGAGACAGCAGTTTGGAAAGCAGAATGTAATGCACCAGCAATGCAGCAGTGCAGCTTCACCTTGCTTTGCTGCTGGCCCCCATTCTTACCTGGGGAGCAAATACCTTGGACAAATAAAGGGCATGTATCACTGCAGCATGAACACTCATCCTCAAGGGACTGAGGTTAAATTCAGACATAACTCAAAGGAGGAAGAAACTGGGCTCCAGCTGTCATTAAGCTGGGATAATTCAAGTCAGCTCTGTCTTAGCTCTATTTTCCATCACCAGGGTTGGGTGCCGCTGGGACCCAAA
>JANHGB010050319.1:301-39230 GCA_026283785.1 Coracopsis vasa | reverse complement strand
TTAAAAAAATAGCTCTACAAATATATGCTTATTTTGTAAAGTCCTAAATTAAAAATTCTAATATATGTAATATTTAAAAAAAAAACCCAAACCCACCCACCAACCCAAAAAAACAAACAAAAACAACCCCAAAAAACCCTAAAAAAAAATCCTTCCCAAGCTCAGGTTTTATAGCTGTGATCAGAGCTCCCCTTAGTGGGCTGCCGTGGGGCGACAGCCTGGAATCAGTGTCCCCATCAGCAGGTGAGGGACAGACTTGCTTCAGAGGGTCTCCTGACCCACAGGCAGAGAGGTGTGGTGGTGGGCAGCAGCCGAGGGCAGCCAGCACTTCAGAAAGCCCATCTTAACCTCAACATGACCTGGCAGTGTGCACTCGCAGCACACAAAACCAACTGAATCGTGGCCTGCATCACCACCAGCATGACCAGCAGGTCAAGAGAGAGGATTCTCCCCCTCTGCTCCCCTCTGGTGAGATCCCCCTTGCAGTCCTGCATCCAGCCCTGGAGCCCCCAACATGAGAAGGCCGTGGGCCTCTTAGAGCACATCCAGAGGAGGCCACAGAGATGCTCTGAGGGCTGGAGCGCCTCTCCTGTGAAGACAGGCTGAGAGATCTGGGCTTGCTCAGCCCAGAGAAAGAGAAGGCTCCAGGGAGACCTTAGAGCAGATTCCAGTGCCTATAAGGGCCGAAAAGAAAGCTGGAGAGGGGCTTGTTACAGGGTCTGTAGGGACAGGACAAGGAATGGCTCTGAACTGACAGAGGGGAGATTTAGATTAGATATTAGGAAGAAGTTCTTCCCTGTGACGGTGGTGAGGCACTGGCACAGGTTGCCCAGAGAAGCTGTGGCTGCCCCGTCCCTGGCAGTGCTCAAGGCCAGGTTGGACAGGGCTTTGAGCAAGCTGGTCTAGTGGAAGGCATCCCTGCCCATGGCAGGGGCTTGGTACTGGATGAGCTTTAAGATCCCTTCCAACCTGAACCATTACATGATTCTGTGGTCTTCCAGGGGCTGTAGCAGAGGCCTAGGGGTGTCATCAGCCTCAGAGGGCTCCAAAGCCACCATGCAGGATATTTTACAGCACCTACCCCTTTCCCAGAAAGCTAACTACACTGTCCGGATCCAGGTGGGAATTTCCTGTGCAACTTATCCCAAACAAATCCATACATATTTCTGATGCGAGACACAAGAGTCAGGGGAAAATAAATAAATGAATAAATAAATAAAGTCTATGCTGCAAACAAGCATTTAAAAAAATTTATTTGGGTAGCAGCAGAAATACCAGGAGGTGCTCACTAGCCAAGAGCAGGGATGGATTCACAGTAAGGCAGCTTTGCAAAACATGCAAGAGAAAGCTTAAACCCACACAAAACATCATTCAAGTACACAGCATAAGGGAAATGCCTTTGGGGATCAGGTTGCTGGGTATTACAAGTTCAATTGCTCAACCCTGTATGAATAATGCAGCATTTTCCAATGAACCCTTGAACAGGGTAAGGAACTCGTTCTGACTCTGCCTTGTGCTTCTTCCACTCATTTCAACAAATTAATAAGCTTCCTAGCAGTAATAACCCCCAAAAGCATGATTCTTTCAAAAAAAAACAAAACCAAACCCAAAACCCAAAACCAAAACCAAAAAAACCGGGCACAGAAAAAAGAAAACAAGTGTAGGCAGCAGACACAAAATGATGACTCGATGTCAGTCTTTAGTGTGTGGGGTAGCATAAGAGCAGCTGGAGTTGGTGTTTCCTTGCATATTCACTGAGGTATCATGCAACACTATTATAGCGATATCCCTCCTCCTCAGAATCACCAAATATGTTCAGGATTGCTGACAGCACAGACAAAGCTGATACAAGAAGTTTGGCTGCATTTTTAGCTGAGAGAAGCTAGCTCCTGGGAGTTGATGGAGACTTGGAGGTTGGCCATGCCATGCTCAGTGGGCTCGGCTGTCCCATCTGCTCCCTCAGTACTGTTTCCACTCAGAGATCCAATGCCCAGCCATGCTGCAGCTTATCTGCATTTAACACAAGACCCTATTGATTGGAAACCCTTTGTACTTTCTAATAGGCAGCCTCCTGCGGGCCTTCGTTACAGGGCTTGCTTTATCCCAAGGCTCCTGGGAATCAGTTTTCACAGACGCTTTATGCTTTAAAGTGAACTTCTGCCATCTGTGACGTCCCAACCCTCGTTCTTAAGGTAATGCTGAGTTTCCTTGTCTGCCCATCCCACGTGCACATCTGAATTCTGCAGCCAGTCCCACTGCGGGATCATGACGGTTCCAGCTGCAGTTTGGTTCTTGCCTTAGAAGTTAAATTAGGAACTCAATATCCCTCCCCTTGACAGTTTTGGTGCAAGTTTCTGAGACACCTATTCGAATTCTGTCAGGAAAAGTTTCTTTGTTTTAAATTAGCAGAATAAGCTGTAAGAAAGAGCATGCCAGAATTAAAAGGATAAAGGACAGAAATTAATTTAGGTCTGTAGGCAGTAATGAGAAATATCTATGTTAATAATAAATGTAAAGCCCAATAAATGTAATGATGTACCTACACCCATTGTGCTGAAGTGGGTTTATTTTAATCTCCCTAATAGGTCATTTCATGCCTGCTTTACCACAGTCAGCCTCTTCCTGCCTTACCTCTCATTCAGGGTACACTGTCCTCTTGCAAAGGGCTCCTCCTGTGCCTCAGCCCTATGTATTTATTATTATTAATAAAAAAACATATTTTGTTTGCCTTCCTGGCAGCATCATCATAGCCCTTCTCATTGCCCACCACACGAGCCAGTGTCCAGCTACTGTGCCAGGGTTAGACCATGGTGAGGGCAGGTAACCAACTGCCCAGGGCAGCTTGGACAGAATGGGAATTGGAAAATGGAAATGTGCAGGGGGAAAAGCCATGGTGAAATGATGAGAAAGTCAAAGGTGAGAGGAACTGAGCCAGGATGAGAAACTGCCCATGCAGAGGGGCCCAAGGGCTGGAGGGTAGGGTCTGGCAAACCTCAGTGCCCAAGCAGAGCAGTGGTCAAAAGCAAAGCACAGCCTGAGCCTTCTCCAGCACAATCAACTTTGGTAGAGGACAGGTCTTGTGCATCCCAACAGCTACTCACAGCACCAGCAACATGGCCTTTCCGCACCACGCTGGCCCACTTCACACAGGCAGCTCGGGAAAGGTCTGGACCTTGCCAGCAATGCAGAAGACTTGATGCACTGCAAAGCAACACAGAAAGAGGTTAAAAGAGCAGAGAAGGAACCTGGGAATTCTCTCCTTGGCTGAGCTGGGGCTGCTGCAAGAGTAGGGTGATGCAGATGGGGGCTCTTAGCCACAGGCTTTAAATGAACTAGCATGACATCAATGTTTTAGGAAAATAGACCAAATTTTGTGCCTGAGCCAGGCCCATCTTCTGCACTGATCAAGGGGCAGAAGGAAGATAAAAAAGAAAATAACCATTAAAAAAAAAGTTCATAATCTGTTCATGAGTGGGCAAATAGCTGTAAAACAAGTTACTGAGATTTTCCTGGGCTTTTCCACCTACCTTTTCTTAATCTTTTCTCATGTAATTGATGCTTTTTCTATAAGAAAAAAACAGTAAAACCCAAACAGTTTAGAAAGAAGCCAGGGATGGGTATTTGGGTATTTGGAGCCAGTCACATTTTTCTCCTTATTCTGTATGGTATCACATTTAAAAGCACTTATTTTTATTATATTCCCCAGAGCCTTTCCCTCAAGGCTCTTGAAAATCAAGGTGCTAAATGATGCTAAAAAGTTTTAGAGACAATGAATGTGAGGTTTATCAATTTATACTAGTGTAAAATATTTTCTTCTGTTAACAAATATTTAAATTTGTTTTAAATATACTATTTCCATGAACATGCCATTTGAGTTAATTACTTTACTGTAAATGCACCTCTTAAATAATTGCTAAACCTCAAGAAATGCTTTCAATAATTGACTGAGTTTTCATAAGGAAAAATGGTGTTATTAAATCCAAATTAAATGCACATTTGAGACACTTCACTTAGAGTGCTAACATAGCAAGCATTTTCATACTGTATAAGAAACAACTTTGGAGTTTAATGGCAGGAAACAGTCACTCTACAGTCATCTATAATCATCCTCTTTCCCTATTTTTTTTAAGGCCACATATATCAGAACGTTTTTAATGAATTCACCAAAAGTTTGTAAGTGATTTCACATTGAAGATGCCCAGCATCCACAGTGTTTGTCACAGGACTTTTGCAAATCCAAAACAGCAGGTTAGATTAGGAGGATCTGGTTGAGTTATTGTTCGAGGCTTTTGTTCAGTGATGAGCTGGGCTTCAATTTGAGCCAGGCCAGAGCATACATTTCCTGCTGCAGGAAGGCTACTTGGTTTCTGGTAAGACTGAGAAGTCACAGACCTGCCTTGTTGACACTATGGTGGTTTCCCCTAGTGGAGGTGTCAGCAGGCGCCTGTTCACCCCCAGTTCCCTGCTGAGCCTGGGTAAGCTTGGGGGCAGGCCCTGTGTTCCTCGAAGTTCTCAGAGAAGTCACTAGTTTGGAAAAACTTTAAATTGCAACTCTGAGCACCTGAAGCAGAACACTGATTTTTGCCCTCCAGGTCTACTTTGGCATCCTATATTTCTCATACCTCGACATGCAGTGGTGATCTTAGCTAAGTCTCCCTTTGTGCATCTCTATTCCCTTCATTTCCCTTGGCCTTTTAAGTACGTGGTACTTCACTTCAGAGCAGTGTTAGCCCTTTCAGGAGGAGCCATAAGATCCAAGCCTGAGAAGATAGCATCAAAGACAATCGCAGCATTTTCCAGATCAGACTTAATAAAAAGTCTGTGCGCACTCAAAGTGAATATATTTGATTCCACAAAGAAATATGGACGTTAGCACTAGAGGGAGATATTTCCCTGTGTACCTTGGATTCATAACTGCTGAAATCCAGCAAAATCTAGCAGCAGAGAAAGAGTATCTGTAGTACTAAACTATGTTAATCAACTGCAATTAATAAGAGTGAGCTGCAACTCATCGTAATCAGCTCACATCAGTTGCCAGTGATAAAGATATTACCAAGCAACGGATAATGAACTGATATTTCAACTGAATTACATTATTTAATGTATAGAAAGTTTCACAGTGTCTTAGAGAGCAGACTGTTTACATGTTTATTCCAATGAGCAAAAGAACTTCAATGTGAGATCCAAGCAGCAGGAGCTGCCTGTGGAAAATGCCAGCATCAGTTGACTGAGAGGGGTTAAACTGTCTTTTTACTTCTTTGCAGCAGCGGCACCCAATACAGTTTTTCATAAGATGTATCTGAATGTAAAAGTCGCAGTGATCTGCTAAACACGCTAATTGCATTGCTACAAGAAAGGGATCGGTGGTAACGGCTTGCACAGCCTGTGCCAGCACTTGATGCTTGTGCATTTCTGACGTAGATGAGACGGGCTTTTTAATTTCTCTCTTCACAGTCTGGAAGAAAGTCTTTCTGAAAATCTGTAATGTTGGGAAGGGGAAAAGGGGGAGAAGTCCAGCAGCTTGCTCCTGCGCCAAGCCGAGCCTGTGATACAGCACAGCTTTTGCACAGATCGGTATTTCAGAAAAGTTGCATGAACTTGGAAAAATAATTAAAAAAAAGAGGCAAGGACTAATTACAGCAATTTGTAGTCAGCAAGAAGTGGGTGATGAGCTCGCTGTGAGTGCGGGGAGTGGAGGGCCAGCTGGAGGCAGGGGATGCCCAGAGACACGGCGGCCGCATCCGCGCCTGGACCCTTTGCACCTCCGAGCCGGGGCCGCGCACCTTCCGAGGGCCGGTTGCTAGATGGAGCTGCAGCACCAGGAATGGGGCCTGCAGGGCACAGCCGCCCCTCCCTTCCCATGCTGTCCTTCAGGGCTGTTTTTATGAAAATAAATGGAGGCAATGAAGAAATATCATTATAGGGTAAAAGCACTGGATACTATGAAAAGTTAAATAACACTTTTTCTTCGATGCCTGTGCACTGCTTGACAAGAGACAGGCGCTGTCCTGTGCAATACACAGTCAGACGCCACCGGGCTCAAAGCCCTCCAGCCTTTCCTGCAGTGGGAAGGAGGGCACAGAGATGAGGGTGAGCTCTGGGACTGGGAGCTGATGGGCACACGGTTGGCCAGACATGAAAATGTGTTTGGTGGGTGCAAAGCAGACAGCATCTAACAAAATCCCAGCAGGAGGTGGTCTGTGAGGTTTCCTTATAACCACGGACACTGCTGCAGGAATCGCTCTGTTCAGAAGGACTCTGCAAGGTGGGGTGGAGAGGTCATGGGAGTGATGCCAAATGGGAAGGTTTTGGCAGATAAGCCAGCACAGCAGGAAGCAAAGGAACACCAGGAAGCATGCTGAAGGTGACAAGGAAATGGCTGTGCAAACAGGCGGGTACCCTGGGGTAAAGGCAGCCCTATGTGGGAGAGGCTGCCTGCTCCACACCAGCAGCGATGCTCACCAGTGCACACCCTAACTCTGAAGGTTATTGTGCATGTGAACCCAGTGCTGGTAATCACTCAGCTCGCAAATGAAGTAATTAAAGATTGGAGTCTCCAAGCGTTGTGCACATGCAATTCTCTGGAGTGGCTGCTGCAGCCTGTGACAATAGCACGGTGCCACCTTACTAACCTGTGACACCAGACAGGCAGATCAATCAGTTGATCTCCAATACAAATAGCGTGTAAGGGGGAGAAAAACTGAGGCTATAAAAATATGCAGATATCAGTAAACATGTGGCTGCAGCAGGGTGAGAAGTGACAAAGAAGAAATGCAATTGATGCTCATTGACCATAAATATTAATTTAATAACAAAATGGTTTTAGACCAAGCATACTACATATTTACCACATCTGTCCACTTCTAGTTTTCTGCCAAGTTGCTACAGGGTACTCAGCCCAACTCAGCCACTGTTTTGATCAGGTGTGGAAAGGACTCTGTAACCTCCGAGTGGATATATCCACTGTATACAATGGTTATTTTTAATTGGCCTGGTGCCTAGAATCCTCGCATTGTATTTCACATGTCTTTGCTTTCTTCATCTATTCATCTCCTTGAACATCAAAATTAATCACAATTTGGTTTATTGCAAATGATTAAATGTTTTCTAGGAAATCTTATCCTGGATCCACCCTCCTCACAGTCAGCTTGAAGAATGACAACTGGTTTGTACTAAACCCAGCGGATGAACACATGTTGTTTGTCTGGGGATGATCAGAGTTGTAGTCAGGTAAGCTCGCCCCTACCTGGCTACAGATTTGTGATCCACAGGCTGCTGGACTGCATTTGGCAAGAAAGAAGACCAGTTAGCCTTTTCCAACCTTCTCTGGGTTAGTGAATAGCAGGAATAAAAAAAGTCATGGGGAAGTAAAGGTTCTGGTTTGTGAAACAGCTGTAGAATTGAACCAAGTCCAAACCTGTAGGAAAGATTGATGTTCACATAAACAATTACAGCTGTAGCTTAAGTGTTCCGTGATAAGCAATGGTACATATCAGCCTTTCACTTGCTGTTTCTGCAATAAAGTTGTTATAGCTACATTAATTAATCTAAGGGCACTTCTAAGCATCATTTTATCCATCCACCTCTCTGAGGGAGCAGTACCTCTGGAGTTCTTCATAAAATAATAAATAATAGCAATATAAACTCTCCGCTGTTTTCAGCTCCCTCCAAGACAGCTAAAAGAAGCTGTAGCCCCCACAAACACCGCTCTGGCTGCATCCTCACCCTGACCTCAGCATGGATTAATAGAGCCTATGATTTATTCCTTCCAAGAATATTCTTTTAAATAACACTGCCATGCACTCAGCTGGTGCTGCTGCTTTGCAGAAGAGCACGCCGGAAAAGGTTTTGATGCATTCACATCACTTCTGTAAAGATGATTTGCACAATATTCACTGGAAGAACTCATCGGCAGCGCATGGACATACATGGGTGGCAGGAATTCGGAGCTCATGAGCTGTTAGTATTTACAGGACTAATCGTGATTTTAAATTTTTCTTTTTTTAATGGAACATTTTTTCCAACAGAAAAATGCCATCCAGACAAAATCAAAATGTCTTGTAGGAAGGTTTGGAGAGGGTTTTTTTCCCCTCTTTCTGACAAAACCAATGCAGTTTTCCCAGGAATCCTCCTGAGCTGCCCCTGTGGCTGCAGCCACAGTCTCAGGTCCCACACCTGGGGCTGTAGTGCAGCTTGGAATGCCTAGCCCCCCAAAAAGCAAATAACTTCCTTTGCTTGTTCAGTCTGGAAAAGTGTTTCAATGCAAAAGCCTTCCCAGGATGAATGACATATTTAAGCTTTGACAGACTGATTGTTTCAGACACTACTGATTTAGCCAAAAACAAACAAACAAAAATCCCCACCACAAACCCGCTAACAAACTCCACTGTTCTTTGTTCAAATTTTCAAGATATATCAATACCATGACTTCTTTCAAAAAATAAATTTTTTAAAAAATGAATAAAAACTTGGGTTTTCAGCCAAGCCCACGTACTGGAAGCTCAGCCCAGCCACAGCTTCATTCCCAAAATCCAGCCCATAGTAGGGAGGTGGTTATACCACCCTGAGAGTGTCTTATTCCTGGCCATGAGTACATCTGTGTTAGATGAGAGGCTACGCTATGCCACCATAGTTTAATAGCCTTAGTTAGACGTAGTCATTATTATAAAATAATTAAAAATATGACAATGGGAAAAGTCCCTCTGTTGTGGATGTGCACTGCTTGCTCCAGCTCCTCCCTGCTCTGCTGCATCTGCTTGTACCCATGGAAGACTTTTTCTTTCATTTCCATGGCAAATGCAGAGCTGGATTTGCAAGGCTCACTTTTGACAGAGCAACAACCCTCTGGTCTGCATGATGATACTGTCATACTTTAACAAAGATAATTGTTTATTATCCTCCTGAGTAATGCGAGCAGTGCACTATGTCTCTGGTGCTGTCCCTTGCTGCCCATCAGGCTTGTTTCAGACACCCTCCTCCTGATGCTCCTCCGGGATGAGCTGGCCCCTGAAGGGATGTGAAAGGTGGGTATTAATGGTCTTTCTCTCTGGAGAGACAAGGAGCTTCTCCCTCTCCCAGGGGAGGTCATTCAGGAGTTGGTTTCCAGGTCTGTGAAACCTGGATGCTTTATCATAAAATTGTTACTACTGAGTGGAAGCAGAGAAATAAAAAAAGAGGGGTGGGGGAGGTGAGGATCAGAAAATTGAAGGATTTTTGGTTTTTTTAATAATTAAAAAAAGTTGCACACCACCCTGGAGCTCCTAGGCTCCTCAGCAGTTAGGATTGCCAGCCTTCTTTTCCCTATTCCTGATCACAATTCCTCCCTTTCAGCCTCAGATAAATCTTTTAACAAACATCAGTTGTGCTCCTGTGCAAGTACTGGTACTCGGGGAGAAGTAAGAACATCTGAACAACTTATACTTAAACAATTGTTTTGCCTCCTTTTGAGACTTATAATTTGAAAGAATTGCTTAACGCATCTACTGACCCATAAGGGAGAAAATTTCAATATGAACTGCCAATACCTCCTTCTTCACAATGGGAACCTCATCCAGAAAAACAGTTCTTTGGAAAGTTTTTGGTGGTTTTATTTTTCACCAGTGCAGAGAAGTGAAGCTAGAGTTGGTCAGTGCACAGATGCTGCTGGTTTTGGGAAGCATCTGGGGATACCCCTACACAGAGTAGAACATGGGAGGCAAATGCCAAGTGTGGGGGTACAGGCTAGGGACCTACCACAGGACAGCTCAGCAGAAGCTGGGCTGGGCATCCAGGGGGTGCTTCTGGCTGGACTGGGGTCCCCAGGGGCCGCAGCACTAGATGGCATTGTTAGACCAGTGTGCCGCCCAGACCCAAATTAGTAGACAATTATCCCTCTTCCACTCCTCCTTTTATGTGATGAAACCGGTTACTTATAGCCTGCAGGATAAATTCTATAGGGTGCCTGACTCAGTCAGGGCTGTTTCTTCACAGGCTCTCTCTTCCCAGCTTTCACCTCAATCTGTCATACAGATTTGACACTGCATCGTTCCAACAGTGCTCAGAAATGACATGTATATAATGTGGAATATTGTGCACATTTACAGCCAGGATTTTTTCCCCTTAAAACATTGCTTGCTATATTCTGGCAGTCATTGTTCTGGAAATAAAATAAAATTAAAGAAAAAAAGAAAAAAAAGCAGAGGGTTCTTTTCTTCCCGTGTATCGGTGACCACCTTAAAGAAAACTTTTATTTAGATGCTAATGCTATTCAGGACAAAGCGCATTTGATTTTTGTCAGAGGTTGTTAGTGCTTACAATTGTCCAGCAGTTCTACGCTAATTAAAGAGAAGACGATGCAGTTCAACAGCACACACTGCATGCAATGGAGCAGAGTTTTTTTATGATTCTGTTCCATTAACATTCCATATTATAAACCAAATTAACTGGCATTTCTAGGTTTTTTTTTTTAAAAAAAAGGTAAATAAACATAAAAGAGAGTCCTTTTAAAAGAGCACCAAGACCAGTTCAGTAAGTCTGAGAACCTTTTTTCTCGAGTGGATTAAACACAACGACAGCTTTGTTTTCCAGTACTGCCTCTGTAATCATCCTTTTCCTGCCCTATAATAATAATCAGAGACTGAGTTCAATTATTTCATTCAAGAAAACAAAACGAAAGTCACAATTAAATTGGAATGACTTCACAATTCAGTTTCAATTGTGGGTGAGCATTGCTCCAATTTGGTGCCTGGTTAAAAGCAGAATTTCAGCAATATCAACAGCAATGCCTCCTTCCATGATATATACATATGGCAAACCCACAAATATGTGTATACACACGCCTGTGATGTATAGAAACACGCACAGGTGGCAGAGATACTGACAATAACTGCAAATCCCTCTGAACCACATTTCTTGTGTGTGCAGGGTTTCTGAAAGCAAGTTACTTTGGCAGTGCAGCCTCAGTGCCCATCTCCGTTCCTCAGGCTGCTGATTTATTGGGGTGGTTCTGTTGGCGTTTTTTTTTCTGCCCCCCTCCATTTTGTTTGGTCATCCCCCATCCTTCCCCACCCCCACCTTAATATCTTTTGTGTTGTAGTTTGTGATTCGCAGCGTTAACTCCCGCAGTCCTGCAGCACGGGCTGCACAAGCCGTTCCCCGGTTTCTGAGCAGATGCTTTGCATCGATACTTTCCGCTGTCAAAACAGGCTTGTGACTGAGGGCTGGGGATGCTGCAGGGGGGCAGTTATGGAGTTAAGCCTTTGGAATAAACTTTTAAATAACAAAGAGTGTGTTGGGGAGAGATATTTCTTGTTAAGGCTCCTCGTGTAAAGGCAAACATGGGCTACACACGTGAACTTCCCTCCCTCCACCAGCACCCAAGTGCTTGTCACAGGGAGGGGATTGAGCCCCAGCTCCGTGTGATTGCTGAGCTGTGTCAGGGTCTGGAAAAGAAAACACCCTTAAAGCCAAGATTTATCATCACTGCTAGAAAGCAAAAGAAAGAAAAAGGACACAGTCACTTTTCTAATAATTGCAGTTTACAGATGAAATAAAGGTTCTTATTCTGGTGGATTTTTAACACGTGCTTTGTGCCAGCCCAAACACCACTCGGACGATCCCTGCAGAGCTCAGCAAGGTTAAGAAGCTTTCAAATTGAAATGCATTACTAAATTCCTTCTTTTAATCTTTATTTTCAACAGTCAGTGCAAGATTCACAGAAAACCACATGGCTTTGTATCGTCAGGTTTTCTCTGTGCTAGTCGTAAACAAAAATAGAAACACGGTGGTTGCCCAACGCCAGTGATGGGCACATTGCTGCTTCTGCTGGATTTATCTATGCATAATAAAAACATGCATTGCTCGCCATAACTCACTGTTATCTATACCTGCTTTTGTTTTCATTTATGTAAAAACTTGTGATCCAGCAGTGAACTTGTGCAGCTGTGATTGCTGCTTTTCATTTTAAAGGGTCACCCAGGATTTAAAGCGTTTGGTAGACCAAAGCCCTGGTTAGAACTTTTTCCTTTCCTTTAACATCACTGTTATTCTTCCTGCAAGGAAAATAACCCTACTGCTTGCCTTTAAAATCATCCCAATCTTTTGCTTCCACACTCTACTCTTTAATTTCAGTCTTAAAAGCTCAAGGAAAAAGAGAAGTAAAAAACCTCATTGGAAGTGAGGCTGCTCAGGTTGGTGCTTTTGTGTAGACCCCTGTACGATCCCAATCCTGAAGCGTGGCAACTGAAGGCTCATGGACTCATAACAAACCTTAAACATGGTGCAAACAGCAGCAGGCTCCAAATGCATGAGCAATGCCGTCTGCCCGTCCAGTGCTTCCAGGCAGCTGCTCTAATACACCATGCCAGTGCCTTCACCAAACTCCTTATTTTTAAAGATATTACAGTTGCTGTGACTATTATTAGCCTGGGCACGTGCCTCACGCTTTCCTGACTCACCAGAGTGTTGCTGAAAGTCAGGCAGAAAAATGGGAGCAGGCGGAGTGGTTCTGCAGGGCTTGGAGCCCCAGCAGTGAGGGAAAGGGTTGGCCCCAGCTTGGCCAAGGGGCCAGGTTAACAGCCGCTAAAACAGCTTTTTAATTCCAGACATCAAGGGGGTGGGGGAGTGTGTGGAAGATCCTGCACATTATTTATCTATGGCTTTTCATGGCCACAGCACAAATTAGCCAGCTCTGATACTGCCAGTGAAACCAGCTGCAGTTCCCGTAGGTTGATGGTGCTTGCTTTGCTGAGCACTGTAAATCAAAATTTTCATTGCTCTGTGCAATGAAACACATTTTCAAAGGTGCATTTAGTATCACCTTATTAAGTGCAGTCCAGATCAGGATAAATAAAAGTTTTGTTCAAACACCCCAAAGATGTTTATTTTCACTTCAGCATTTGTCATGGGCTGCAGAGAAATAAAAGCAACATATGGACTTATCTGCTGTTGAACTGTGTACAGAATTAATATAACTGTAGAAGTTCCATTCTGGAATTCTATTTGCTTTTCATTAGAAGCTTCGTTCTGCTTAAACATAATATCATGTGTTCATAGAGGAATAGAGTGAGGGAATAAGGAATTGCACACAGAAACCCTCACTTACGAAAACTAACATTTTAAGTTCTGCTGCTTGATAACTTCCCTCTGCAGCCCAAAATAGTTGCCTTAATGTAGAAAGCATTAAATGCTGGAAGATTCCCCTCACATCTGCCAGCCCCCAGTTGTGCTCACTGTCAGCAAGAGTACCCGAGCTGGGTTCTTTCTGCAAACAAACCCTGAGGGAAGCAGTGAGCTGGGGTGGGGGCTGAGGCTGCACCCTCCGTGGAGCCGAGACCATGGCCAGGAAGCCTTCCCTCAGCCTGAAATTCCTTATTTCAGGAGCAGGGATTGGGGTAGCTCCTAAGGCAAAACAAAATAAAATACCTCATCTAGATCAGCTGGTTAATTGCTCATGCTGAGGACAGTTAATAAGTACTACTACCCTCACATTCGTGTGCTCAAGCAGCCTTTTCCTGGGAAGCACGGTGAGTGCTGACCAGAGCACCAGCCACGCTTGGAAAGGGGATGGCTACACTGACAAAGCCATCACAGAGTTCCTACCTACAGCAATAAATAGCAGCTTGAATGCTTGTGTATTTTCAGTGGCTGTCAACAGGCAGTGTGTCTTCCAGCACTAGGTAAGACTTACTGGTAAATGTTGATTTTCTGATGGGGCTGCTGCACTCTAACAGTGACGATCTGCGTACGAGTAAACATCTATCACCCATCAAAGGCATCTCTAGAGCTCCCACCAATCACCATAGTAACTGAGAACCAATTACAGTAATTAAGATTCACATGGAGTTTTCCCTTATAATCAGAAGCTGTTCTAATTTTTTATTTATTTATAGGTGTCAGCCGCCACCAAGTCCGGGTGCAGCAAGGGTGTGTTTCCCACCAAGGTGCCATGACCTTTTGCATTTAAAGGTCATGGGGAAAGCCTGCAGTGAGGAGGAAAAGGAGCCCCACCACCACATCCAGGGCTGAAGGCTCCCCCCAGGCATGGGGTCTGATGCAGAAGTGCCCCCAGGGTGTTATTCCCAGGAGGGATGAGAAACAGCCCAGATGCAGCGAGTGGGCAATGCTCAGTGGTGGGCACTGCAGGGATGCTTTGTGCCCTCCCTCTGGCAGAGCAGGTCAAGAGCCTTTCCCAGGCACCTGTCACCATGTGGAGCAGAGTCAGAGAGCTGGCCCCAGCTTTTAGAGCTGTCACTTGTCAGGAGCCCACAGGCAGATTGGCAGCTCAGGAGCCAGGGCAGCTAAGCAGCTTGCCAGGGGCCCAGCACAACCGTGGCTGCTTGTCCGGAGCTGAGGAGATGGAACAAGGCAGTTCGGCCAAAATTCCCTGCTCTGAAGCTAATATTTTATTTTATTTTTTTTTAAATATGCTCCATCAACTGTGGCAGCAGCATTGTAGGGGCTGCAGCACAGTAAAACATGAGAGGCCGTGACAGCATTTTCCCTTACATTTGAAGTACGCATATGGTGGGGGATAACGCAAGGTTAACTTGAATTCTCCTTCCTGACTGCCTGCATTTACTGTTATTGTCAGGCACTGCAATAGCATCAGACACACAAAACTACAAAATAAATATTAAAAGACTGTAGTATTATTAGATATCTTTTTCTGTAATGTTCGCTAATGGTCAGATTATTTGACCCCATTTTCTGTCACTAAACACAAGTAGATAGGGAGATACAGCATAAAATGCACTTACTGACTTTACTCTGCACAATGAATATCATAAAGACTTTAAGAATCCTGTACATAAATATCATGCCATAAGTCAAAATGCTTTTAAAAAAAATAAATGAAAGCATAAACAGGTATCTGCCCTGAAATCCCCCATTAAAGATCCATTTCTGAGCCCCAAACTCCTCCTTCTGTAGCTCCACTCTCTGTGGTGAATGGCACAAGAGACACTCCTGTTGCGTAAAGTCAAGTGGGGTTACACCAGGTTACATTGCATCACTAGGCACAAGACATAACCACATGTAAAATGACAGAATGCAAATTTCAACAAGATGTGGGTTTCCTCCTACATACTGAAATGCTCTCCAGAACCTGCACGCTGCTGGCTTTCTGAATGATGACTGAAGATGAGCAGTACCTTGGGGGAGCCTCCACCTTGCACTGGTGGATCACTAGAAAGATACCTTTATTAAAATACTATCCTCCCCCATTCCTTTACTTATAACATCCAGCCTGTCTTTTCTTTATCCGATTCCAAACACCTAGCCCAGGTAAGACCATGAGCCATGCAGGTGTATATGAGCAGATCTATGCATCTGGAAATGTGTATTACAGGTGGAATAACCATTTAAAACACCTATAGATGTGTAGGTACAGTCCTGGACACTCAAAGAGTTGTAATTATTAGGAAGTTATTTCCTTATCCCCTTGGGGGGGGGGGGAACCGCAAAAACAACAAAAAACACACAAAGAAAAAAAACCACCAAAACTCTCTTCCCCCCGCCGCCAAATAACACCACCACCACACACCAACCCCCCCAAACAGAAACAAAGCCACAACTAAAATGCTTTTATCTAATTAATAGATTAACCACATCCCTGCCAGGGGGTCAGCATAGCCACAGGCATCAGCCCTGAACACGTCCAGCTGCCTCAGGCTGCTCAGACAGCATAACTCCCCATAAAACACAGCAAAAGCAACCCCAAGCTAACATGAAAAGGACTAGGTGAAGAGCCAGAGCAATTTTCCTCACAGCCATGCTAATCTACTCATATCCCAGCAGCTAAGTTGCTTCAGCCACTTCTAAGCTAGCGAAGGCAAACTGCTGCCAGTAGTGATCATGCAAATACGTAAATACTTATGAACTCACAAGTTTTGAATATACAACCACGAGACCTGTCAGTTTTCATGGTTATAGATCTTTTTGGGTTACAGATTCACTTGTGGGCATAAGATTTCCCTAATTCCAAGCCTAGAAAGTCAGTTTAGGTTTTTGTGCCAGCCTCAACAGAACATGGTCAAGTAATTTTCAGAGAAGGGAGGAAGGGACATGATGCCATGGGAGCTCACTGTCCTGACCAAACCCCACATCTCTCCTAGGAAGACTTCAAGAGCTAAAGATGCTTCAAGCTTGTTTTTCTCATCAATAACACCACCACACCACCTGCAACCACACCACCTGCAAGGCCAGAAGGGCAATGTCAAGCTAATGCACTTCAGCTAAAGAGCTGGAAGTGACCTACAGCCTGGTGAAGCCTTCTGTAGGTTGGCATTCATCTTTCCAAGTTTCTCTGCAATTCAAGGAAAGATTATAAAGATAAAATTCCAAGTGAAACTCGTATTTATTTGTCTTAGTAGAAATATTTTTTTCACTGCTTCGTTACCTTGACTCTGTCAATTTACTTTTGGCAGTAATAAACAAGTATTGCAAAATATCATCCAACTTCTTGAAACACCAAACCTAGACCACCAAAGCCCCAGACAGATATCAATACACAGCAACTGCCCTGTTCAAGGTACAACCTTTATCTACGCTTGGTTTATGCTTTTGAGACAAACTATCATAAATTTCACTGGAGTTAAAGAAGTTAAATATCCTTCCTACCTTCAGACAGTACATAACATCAGAGATATGAAGAAAGCAGCATGTTACTTACAAGAAATGAAATATCATACTTTGATTTGGCCTAGCATGTCAGAATTTCCTCTTGAAAATCATTACATATGTTTATCTTGGGTTTTTGCCAAGCCTCAGGAAATTATTAAATATCTTTTATGTACCACTTTTCCACATTCAAGAGAAGAGGAACAGAGTACTTACGATTACTCTTATGCAGCTTTTTCATTGCTCATCATCTGGGATCAGGTCTGAGAGAAGAAAAACCACAAACTGTGTCAAAATTATGCAGCCACCTGTGAGAAACAAACTTCTGACTCTCTAAAGGCATCAGTGGTAACACCTCTTAGTCCCTTCTCACTTAGAGACCAGTGGAAAGCCTCAAGACACAACCACCACTGAAACCTGATATATTTCCAAAGGGAGGACAAGGTTCAAAACCAACAGGTTTTAAATCATCACAATTCTGTTTTCTGATTTTAAACCAGCACAGAAATGTGCTATTAAACTGCAAGAGCAGAACTTACATGAAATCTCCTATCTGGAGATAATAAAAAGCTCACATGGTAAAGGTCAGGTCATTCCTAGTCACCTACAACCACCATGGGAATGAAACCAATACAGTACCTTTCATCCAGTGCTAGGACAAATGCCGGAAAAAGAAATGTTGCTTAGAGTAGCCAGGCTACTGGGTCTATAACACTTAGAGTGCACCTCACAGCCCATCATGTGACAAAACAGAGATCTGGTTGGTTGCCCTATATTGATCCATCCACAAATCAGAAATGGGCAGGTGCATTTCATTGTCTATCTGCTCAACCTACTGGCAAACTTTGGGGAGATAAAAGCGGTAGCTGAAGATTTGAAGATCACTGATTGCTTTTATTTCTCATTAGTTGTGATTTTTCAAAGATGCAGGAGGTCAAGTCACAAAGTTTATTTGACAAAAACTCTCTTAAACCTACCTGATAACTTTTTTATTATTATTTAATTTTATAATAACATGAATAAAAATGATACAGGTAACATCATTTTTGGTCTGCCAGGGTGAGTCCCCTGCTTTTTGTGGCTGGTGCACAGCCCACAGCTGCCTGCATTTCTCAGCTAGGAGCTACTTGCAGACTCCTCTCGAAATTTCTCATATTAGTAGAAGTTCAACATTTCATCAAAACATACAAAAGAACATTTCCCTGTATATGCTGAACTGCTATAAATAATTACACCAGGGTATTGGCAAATCAGTGAATAAAGCAGATCCATCTTTGTTGTGTTTGTCAATATGCATTTCCCACATGCAACACATTCTTCCGCTGCTTGTACAAGCTATCCTGGATACCTGTATACTGAACAAGTAAACAAGATAGCCTATTTGTTCGCTTACTCATTATTTCCAACATATAATTTACAAAGCATGAAATAATGAGATTACACTATCAATGAAAAACAAGTCTTGGAGATTCACCTTAATGAAAACATGAGTCAAGACTTTAGCCTGACTCAGAATTTCATTTTCTCCCATACCTTGTTATATGTGCACATGTATGAGAAGGGAACCAGGGGATAAAGGTTGCTGGACTTGAGATATGTTTTTTTTTACTTAAAACTTGATCTCAAAGTGTATTGTGCAGCATATCTTTGGGTGCAGAGAAATACCACCCTGTACCTCAGCAGTTTCATGGCAGTAGACATCATCAGCAAAGTGAAACATTTTTGATGGATACAAGGGCAAAGTGCTAGACTAATCAAGCTGGTGAACTGGCCATAATTCACTGGTAAGACCAAATATGTACCTAACACCACAGAAAACACTTTTAGTGTTTTGTTTGTTCTGGGTGCTGTGCACCAGGCTGGGAGGAGTCATGCCTGCCTGGAGGAAGAGTCCTATACAAAAGTGAAAGGCTTCTGTGCTTTGTGGTGCTGACAGGTTACCAGCTGTTTAATATCATGCTAGCATTATAAAAAAGGGACATTTAAGGCTCTGGATAAAAAA
The DNA here is from genome assembly GCA_026283785.1 of Coracopsis vasa. Lineage (NCBI taxonomy): Eukaryota > Metazoa > Chordata > Aves > Psittaciformes > Psittacidae > Coracopsis > Coracopsis vasa. Next base: position 20,632 of record JANHGB010050319.1, on the reverse strand, counting down.
TGAAGATAGAAATTGTCTCAAAGCATGAAATGCAATAGGTTTGTTTTCTCTGGTGCTCATGCTTATAGGAGGGCAACCAGGTCTCTCCCAGGCTCTGTGCAACTGTGTCATGGCACTATGGGGCAGCAGCCATGGCTCTACATGTCCTGCATACACCACCAATATTTTTAAATTTGGAAGCCTGCATTTCTTATACCCTGCAAGACAAACAGAAAAAAACCCAACCTCTTTCTTGGTAGGAAATGTCACACAGTGAAAGTTCTAGGGTTCATGAGCTCTGCTTGCACAGATGAGCTTCCCAAAGGTGGTGCTTCTACAGCCAGGGCTGGGAGTGATGGCCAGGAGCAGCCCCAAGACCTGCTCAGCTCCTGGCTGGTGGGTGACTTGGGACTTGGGGGATTTTGCAGTAACTTCTAGGAGCAGAGCCTGCAGTGCTGTGCCTGCTTCTAGAGAGCAAGTGCCTGCAGAGCCTTGCTCAGCCGCTCCAGTGCTGTGGGCGTGATGGACATTGATGAGTTTATGGGAACAACAAAGTGATTCCCAGAAGTTGCCAATTCATTCACAAAGTCTTTTTGATGGCAGCATCCTGGGCAGGACACTCCAGGGACACTGCAGGACCTGCAATGCCTTATACTTTTAGCCATTCTGAAGAGCATCTTTCTTTTTTTTCCGCCAGCACTTATGAGGAAGATGTTGAAATGAATGAATCTCTGCCTCCACTGAGCCACGTCAAAGAAGATGAACCAGCTCAGAGGTAGCTCAGACCCTTGTTAAGGATCAGCCTTACTGTTCACAGCAATTTTTTCCCCAGCCCCAAAATAATTTGTCTGGAAAAGGTTGTAAAATCTAGCCAGCCTAATTTAGCAAAATAAGTAAAGCAGCCATGGTTGCTCATCTAGTTCAATGTGTCTGCATGTCTGAAACCCTCAGAACTTAGTATCTTGATTTGATTATCTTGATTATCAGCATCTGCTTTAGTGATTTACGCTATCAAACAAGAGACATCAGTTTAAATTATGTCTTCTCTCTTTTACCTCCTGACATAGCTGTCATGCCCAGACTGCAAGGAGGAGCATTGTGAAAGGAAAATAAAACTGCATGTGCGCTGTAGCATCCAGAATAGGAGGGAAAAGAGCTGGAGCCCTCAGAAACAGTGGCTTCAGATACTGCCTCAGGAAAATCTATATGGGCAGGTAATTTCCTGCAAGAACATCAGAACATCAAATCCTGCAAGAATATCAGATCTTCTCTATACTTCCAAAGAAGGATGGAAACATAACCATGGTGAGATGTCCAGAAAAATGTCCAACCACACCAGTAGCCTTTCTTTTCTCATCTGGATACTTGATGCCTTTGGACAACATTTCCAGGCTTAGGAATGTTATGTGTCAGGATATCATTTTGTTATTAATGGCTTTGCCACATTGCTTGATCCTTCTCTCACCAATCTCTTCACACCTGCAGGGATTTGAAAAGTCAATTATGGAAGACCAATTATGATGCAGATTAGATATTAGATTTTGTGGTCTGAGATGACAACATTCAGTCCTGTATGTGGAGAAGAGCTGAACAGAAGAAAATTTGTAGATAGAACCTAGATTTTTCTCATATATTTTGTAACAAAGCATGCTTGTCTCACTGGAGTTCCGGTATCTCAGCAAAAGAAATGTCAAATATTAATAACTGCAAAAGCTTCTTCTGGTCCACAGATCACAGCCTCCAGCCAAAAGCATGGTGAACAGACAAATCAGGAGCTGGAGCTACTTCTGATGTTCTCTGGGGTTTTGGTTGTTTCTTAGGCCCTTCAATTTTGTCTAATTTTCTTTCTTCCTTTGGTAAGATATTCACAACTCTTCATTTTACTCAAGGTTTGCTGCTCTCTCCCGTTCTACTTTCAACTTCCTTTACTTCATTTTCCCAAGGTTTCTACCCTTTCTCATCTTATCATTTACTCATTTTTTCCCATAGTGCATGAAAACACGTATTTCCTCTGCTTCATGCTTTATCATTAAAATTGGCAAGTAAAATGCATGCAGGAATGACACTGATACTTTAAGAACCTTTGATTTTTATTCTTCCAATAATCTCTCCTTGAAGGAATACCATACATTTGCTGCAGTGATTTTCAGTGGTCATTTTGTGGCCAAAATTCCAGTTTGTGCCATTCACATGGTCTGTTTTTCCTTTCTCCTAAGGACGTACAATGCTCACCAACTTGCTTGGGCCAGTCTCTCAACTCTAAAGGCAGCTGGTGCATCACCACTTGGGTGGCCATTTGTACCAGCCAAAACAACATAGTTTGGAACATCAAACATGCAATGCCCTGTTCATTAAAAAGGATGGCATAACTTCTGATGCTTCAGGTATGGCCATGAGAAGCAGTCAAACAATTATGAAGAATGATCAATATTATTGATAGTTTGTAAACAGAGAAAAGAGCTAAATCTGACAAATCACTAGTGATGGATAGTTCAGCGTATGAATAAAAAGAAAGAAAAGAAAATTATTTTTATTAGATTTTAGAAGAGCCAAAAAAATTTAAATATTGTTGGGGTTTATTTTTCTAAAGAACCAAAAATGAAATTTCTTGTCTCGGGCTCTGCATATTGCTGCCTCTTTTACAGAAAAGCAAACAAACAAAAACCATGGCTGAAGAGGCAGGACACAATTTGAGCAGGGATGGGCAGGAGGTTTAAATGTCTCCAGCGAGAGGAAATTAATTTAGGTTTCCAACCATGTCCACATAGTAAAAACCAATGCTGGACTCTGACAGTATTTCATCATGATGTGAGGATCCAGAGCATAAAAGTTCCAGAGAAGGAGATAAGTATTTGTTTCATAAAGTTTAAATAATACATTGCTATTTAAGTACTTTGATTAACATGTCAAGAACTACAATTTAAAATGCAGTTTAAAAGTCAGAACTATTTCTTTGAAAGTCCCCAAACTGGCAATTTCAATAAATTTAGCAGATAAAATTTGTAATATGCAACAGAAGACGTTTGGCAAAACAGCTGTTTATTCAGAAAATTAACCTGGTTTTATTTTCCCTGAAATTTATCCAACATTAATGGGACTGTAAATGTACGGCCAGATTTTCCCATTGCATAACCAAATAAATTTGTAGTAAAGAGGGAGGCCAAAGAAATGCAGAAACATGTGATTGGCAAACAAAAAATTACAGAGATCTGTCTGTTCCCATTGTACTCCCCACTCTACCCTTTAACAGCAAATACAGTGCTCAGTGCCGATTGTCAATGCACATTTCAAAGAGCATATGATCCCTCTCAATCCGCAAGCTGGGGGGACTGGTGAAATATATGAAAGTACTGCAAATACAAAATTGACTTGCATACCAGGAGCTCCACTCAGCAGCAAAGCCCCAGTGACACTATTCTCATTGCCAGTATTTAAATGGAGAAAAAAGATACAGCTGAGCTGGTGCTTAAAGATATTTGGTCATCCTCAGCTGTTGTTAGTGTAAGATATACCAGAGAGAAAATTTGCAACATCTTTGACACCTCATCAGAAACCTGAGAAGCTACTGTAAGACAGCAATATAGACGTTTAATGAAGGCTTCAGTTTCAAAACATCATTATAAACCTAGCTGTGTGTTTCGTTACAATAGCAAATGGACTTGCTTATACCCAGTGCTGTCGGGCACTGCAGGAGCTGGAGGTGGAACAGCCCCCATGCTTCTGCCTGTCTCACTGAGAAATGGTGTGGTTTCAGGGATGGTCAAATGGTCAACAAAAAGCTAGGGTGCCCTTACATGTGGACAAAACACATCACAGCATCCCATTTAAGGATGATGCATTTTCAATATAATGATCTAAAAAAACATTTCCGACAAGGGCAGCCTGGCAGCAGCAAGATGGACAATGTGTTTCAACCCAGTGATCTTTGCTTTTTCTTCTCAAGGTGGTGTCGCTACCACTGAGAATTTGAATACTGTGATGTGCCCATTTTTTATACTTTTAAACACCGATTAATCCTTATGTGAGCGCTGAGGAGGTAGTTAAGGCTGAATACCAGAGATGGTGCAAGTTGAGAGATGAAGATCTCATTTCTCTGCCTGGTCCTATATTTAGGTTTAAAGTCAGCCAACTATTCCATCGATGCAACATTTTCTGCATATCCAAAAGTTCTCCCTGAGCTTTTACCTGGGCAGCAGCTCCCAAGGAAGCCCCTGCTGAGCCAGAGGGCTGCTCCTGGTGCCTTTCTTCATCGGCCACTTCCCAGAGTGCCCAGACAGGCTTTGCCACCTGAGCTGAGCATCACAGCAACTTCCTAGAAAGCTTTGTGCGAGGGTGAGCAAGTTACAAACCCTCAACAGAGATTCCTCCTGTCAGGATCTTGATCCAAACAGCTGCTCATTTGCCTCCAAAAAAGTGTTGCTTTGAAGAGGAGGGAACTGTATGGGAGGATGGGGAAGTTTCAGTCCTGTAAAAGTCTTGGAGAGGTTCCTGCTCTCATTAAAAGGTAAACTTTTCTTAGGCTGTGTGTCATGCCAATCACAATCTTGCAGACCCAAAGCCTTCTTTTCCTCTGTTAGATGCTGTTACCACCTTCAAAGCCTTATCAAAACAGTGTTTGTTCTGTGCTTTGATTTCCCCCACACAGAGAATTCAAAGAGTGCAGGGCTATTTGAGAGGGAGAAAGAGAGTGAGTGTTTCAGATGCTCTCTGTGTGTTTGTCTTCCCATGATTGTGAGGTGGGTAGCCAGTGATTAATGCGGCCCTGCCAAAGGAAAGGTGAGTGCTGGCTGCAGTGGTCTAAGCAGTAGCTCGCTCTCTGGTACCCAAAGTCACATTTGCTTAGACAAAGAAAACCACGACAAAGCACAAATTCAGTCTGCTTGATACAAACCATGATAGTTGTTTCAGTTTTGCAAAAGGAGGTTAACATGTTAGTGAGCAGAATCAAACCTCAACTGAATCACGTTTCAGTAACATGTTAAAGATGCACAAATGCGTGTGATTTCCAGAGTCAAAAAAAACCATCTTAGATTGAAGACCAATGGAAAACACTGAGAAGGTAGATACACAAAGCCCACTGATTTTCAAGGTCAACCAGATCACACTGCCTACATGCACTGAGGCAGTCCACAACACCAGGCTGGTGATGCTGATCATTAACAAAACAAAAAACCCCACAAATAAGTAACAGCAAAAAGTTAGATTTCTATACACAAAAATGTGCACACACAAGACAAGGAATAAACAAAAAATCCTTTTCATAATAATGTCATAGATAGGGTGTCTTGTGTCTTCAAACTGTAGATACAGTACAGGCTAAGGGCTTATAGAGTAGGTCAAGAAAGAAAACAGACGGATACCAAAGAATATCTCACCTGCTGCAATACTTACTCATTTCTCAGCAATCCTATGCCCAAATCCTTGAATTCACAAAGTTTTCCTAGTTGCTTTCCTTTACCATACCTCAGAAGTTGCCCACTTACAACTTTGTCATTGCTTCAATTTATTGAAGACTGCAAACACATAGATAAAGAGTTCACCTTTTTAAATTCCTGGCTTCCACAAACATATCTGCTACCATGATCTGGTGGTAGCCAACACTCCTGGAGATGATTTCACCAGCAGACTACAATATTACTCATGAAAATGAGGCTTTTCTTCTCTTTGCTTTTTCCAAAGCTGCCTCCTGTCTCACATCCCTTGCCTTCCTGTAGTTTAAACACAGGACTCCAGTCCCATTTCACCCCAGCCAGCCTATAATTTTTCCTTTTGATCTCTCTTTCTATCTTCATCAAATCTTGTTTATGTTGATTATGGCCACTATTGTTTTCTTCCTTATACCATCAGCATGCTATTAAAAGTTTATTTACAGACTTATCGACAAATGCATCATGTTTACAGGCCTATTGATGAATGCATAACAACGTGAACTGAAGCGCATCAGAAAGTTTATATCTTTCTATTTTATTTGACCTTGTTAAAGTGAGGAAACAATCATTTTGTACAAAATACCTCCACACAGACTTTGTTTATTTTGCAATTGTATGTTAATAGGCCGAAAGACTTATATGGTCGTTATTTTGCTTTTTACGTGCACAAAGTACTTCTCAGCTCTTTTCAATAATTCATTGAAAGTTTTGCTGCAGGGCTTCTGAAAATCAAATGATTGAGAAAAGTGGTATGGGAGCTGGAGGTTTTCCGAGATAAACATGTTGTGTCACATGAAGACTGACCTGTAGTGGGTGCAACTTCTCATTGACTGCAGGTAAAAGACAGAAAAAACCAATAGGTTGCCCATGGTTTTACAGGGTTTTTCCCTGGGCTAACCCATGCAAAGCCTCGCCAAAGCTTAGGACATCTGTGCAGATGCAGCTCGTGGCACACACAGCTTTTTTGCGGCTGCCTGCTTGCAGGTAGATACTGTCTTGGAGCCCATTGCCAGTAAAAAACATTAAACCTAACAAAATTCAGGTCTGCATGTGCATATTCAGTGCACCAGGACACTGTCTGCTCCAGCAGTGCCCAGTTCCAGAGCAGGAACACCATGCAGAGAGGATGTGGACTGGCAAACTCTTGGGTGAAAGGTGTGTGCTGGGCTGCAGCCCCTACTCTTAAGACTTTACATCCACGATGGGCACCAGGGAGCTGGGAAGTGAGGGAGAAGAGGAGGAACTGGGCTTGAAAGCACATCACTTCCAAGGCAACAAAAAGCTTTTAACCCCCTCCCAGATAATTTTTATGCTTCCTGCAAAATTTGTAGTCGATTGGGTTTTTTTCCCAGTGACAAATTCCTTCTAGTAGCACGGTTCCTTCCACTGCTCACTGCTCTCAGTATGAGCACCATCCAGGCAACACTGATCTGCATTTCCTAGCTGCTGCGCAGAAAATGAAATGTGGCAGAATGGTAATGTTTTCCAGGGTTAACATTTCTAACTGATGAAATAACAGCAACGGCCTTCAGATGAAAACTTCATTCTTTAAATCTAGATCTCATGGTTTCACAGTAACATCAATGAAATCAGAATTTAGCTTTCGGTACTGAGCAATGGTTCAGGTACAGACACACACTGTGGAAACACCTACCTCAGAAGAGAGAAACCTCTCTGAGCACTAGTAACAACTGTGTCCGCATCAAGAGAACCTTATATAATGCTGCACCCCAAAGTGGATTTCATAAATCCACATAAAACACTATATTTCTTTGGTTTTCCTCTAAAACAGTTCCTGGCAGGTTTTTTGGTTTTGTGGTTTTTAATCATTTTTACCTTTTTTTAACAGACTTGGATCCCAAGTCTGAACATCCCACTGCCTTTTGCCTCAGAGAGAGGTGGGTTTATTTATTTATTAAAGGATTTATTTATGTATTTTCGCAGTATAGCCCAATTAAACTTGACAGCTTATTCACAATGGATTCCCGCCCGATGGCAGCTGAGACGCATTACATTAAGAAAGACAGCATAATAAAGAATATAACTAGTCGAATTTGCTATCAGTACATTTTGTGTTCTTTTGTTTATGGTTTTTGCCATCTGATATTCTCAACTCTTACATTTGGGGACAAAGAGGCATGTTCCGTGCATGCCACACAACTTGATGTTTAAGCAGCTGGCATTCCTCCATACAGTGTATGTTAAAATCACACAGAGATACATGCACACCTTAGTAATTTTGACACGTCTTTATTACGAATAGTAGATGCTTTCTCCCTCCCTCTCATAGCATCTTGCCCATGGTGACTGTAACCAGAAACATTACTGGAAAGGGCTGCCTATCTGGAGGGATATTCCCGTGTCTATTCTGGGATTACCCAGTGTTTGCTTCTTGGGACATGTCTTGGCCCTAACACTTGGGGTAAATAAGTTTCTTCTATGCAATTCTTTTAATTATCTTTTTCTTTTTTACCCAGAATTATGGAATATGGAAATAAGTAAATCTTACTGCTGTAGTAACCAAGCCAATGTGTCCTCCTCTGTGATGCCTTCCCTCAGGTAGAGCAGGGCAGGGTTTGGGAGCTTTCTCAATCCCAAATTACAGCCCTGCTGTCTTTCAGAGTGCCACCAGCAGGCACGGGACCACCAACTCAGCCCATGGGGATGGCCTGGGGTGCTGCTTTGCTTAACACCTATGGGATGCATCCACAGGAGAGAATAGATTGACTTCAGAAACTGCAAACAAATACGCCATGGATGAGAGAGCGCAGAGTACTGTGAATGCTTACAAAGTAATATTAATTTAAACAGCTACTCATGCTGAAGGAAAGCCTGCTGAGTACACTGGATGATTTCCCCCATAACAATACACGTATGGAAGAACTTAAGACACTTTTTACTTTTTTTTTTGTGGACTAGAATTGGAAACATGGGAGATGCCAATATTGCACAGCTCTTACAGTATAGCTGGACACAGACCATTGCTACATGGCATCACACTTAACAGAGCCAAGGAAGAGTTTTTCCTTGGTAAATATTCAGCCTTAAATTTGAATGCAAGATGCTGGAACTTTAAGACTTTTTTTAAACCTAGATATACTTACTGCAAAAATACACTTACCCTAAAGCGTACACAGAGATGCAGAACTCAGCTTTTGCCCTACAGCTCCACAGGGCCATCACTCTCCTACCAGCCTTCTTGAAGCATCCACCTGGGAGCTCAGCGTGGTGGTCCTGACCTGTTCATCACACCAGAAAAATACTTCTGCAATGGGCTGAGCCTCTCGCTATATTCACTTGCATTTGAATTCATTATATTTACATCTATTAATGCTTTTCCTTCAGAGTAATCATGGGGGGGATTAATTATGCTCATCAGTTTAATTATGTCAGCTCTGAACTGCTTCACTTTTTAGCCTAAGCTGTACTGTCCAGCATAACTGCCACCCTAAGGAGTGCACATATGCATTTCACCAAGGTTTTCTGTCCTTCCTTAAAATATGAATTTTGAACAACTTTGATACTTACTTTCCATTTAGTTTGTGCCAGCGGTCTGGAAAGGAGCTTATTTCCCTTTTCAACATAGACTCCCACGACTTACTGGTATTGTACCAATCATGTTGCTCTTTCATCATGAGGCTTTTCTTTTACTCCCGTGATTCCCCACTCATCTCTGGGACTTGCTTTTCCAAAAGCCTTCATTATTCCTCTGCAGTTTCTGCCATCTGCTTCTGTTCAGAGGAGATCTCCTTTAGGTACACAGTCCTTGCCATATGATGCTCCCCCAGACATCCCACTCACTCAGGCCCAGCCAGGATTTCTAACGAAGCACATTGGCAGTACAGGTAACCCAGCCACTGGCACACCTTCCCACCTGGCAGAAAACTCCCCAACTCCATTTCTAGTATTCCCATCACCTTTTTTGGGGGGATTCAAGGAGATGTTATCCTGTTGTTCAAGCAGTAATGCATCCATGGGGGCTTTGGAGACGTACCCACAGCAGGCTTGCAGGAAGAGGTGGTGATGGTGGACATGGAGATGCAGGCTCTTGCCCCACTGCCTTGGCTCAGCCCCAGCTGCAAATGATTGCAGGGAGCTTTTGGAGCAGAGTTACTGCAGGTGAGGTCCCTCCTTTCCTCTTTCCAATGACTTACTGTGGTTGGGTCTTATCATCATTACAGATATTGAAGATAAAATGTGTGGGAAAGAAATACCAGCAAGATAGCATTTAAATCCTGTTGACTGGCAAGATTAATTACTTCTTTTCAAAAATAAAGAATTACTAAAAAGAAAAATAGTAGAGATTGCCATAAGTTTTGAAAAGCAAGATGACACATCCTTCTAGTACCTCAGTGCAACTCTCAATATTACTGCTTTGCAATCTAATTTCTATTGCTCCACTGGGAAACTGTTTAGAATCTGTACCTCCAGGATTGTTCTAATAATATTGATATTATTGGCATTGATATTAATGTCAACTTTACACATCTCAGTGGTGAAAAGTTCTTAATAGTCATTGCACCAAAAATATAACATTCATTATGTAAAATCTTCCTGGCAGGAAATGTTTTCCCCATGCTCAGGGTCCTGCCCAGGGCTGTGGCTGGCTTCCTCCTGATCCTCTCCTTGGTGGATTCCAGGACAAATCTTGAAAACTAGGTAACAGAGACGTGCAAAGAGCTTCTCGTGTCCCAGAACACTCCAAAAGGAATTCTTAACTCCATCATACTATGTTTTCAGCAACCTCCTAATCTTTGCAAGCTGTTAATATCACTACGCCTGTCAAGCCTATTTACCATCAATCACCAGTGGTGTGTGTGATCAGTTTCAGAAACTAAATAGACTGGTCAATCTGGACATTTTCTTTGTAGAGGACCAAGCTCTTTTCTGCCATGTAAATACCTGTTTGATTTTCTTTTTTTTTTTTTCTTTTTTTTTCTATGGGAAATGCATTTTCTTTGAATTATCCTAATGAGAAGGAAGGCTTTAAGCGAGAAGTGCAACATTATAGAAAGGCAGCTAACAACTTTTTAAGATGCGATGGGTTACAAAATTATGAAGGGTGGTGGGTTTTTTTCACTATTTTGTGATTTTGTTAAAAACAGAAGTGTTTTGCAATAACAGATTTGATTTTTTATTGGCGTGAAATGCCAACTCTTTGAATTTTAAGCCTCCTTTTGTTTCATAGTGAATTTACTTTTTCCCATTAGTTATTAAAACAACCATGCTGTAGCAAGGTGAGTGCCTGTTTACTGATGTCCAGGCTGTCAGAAGCCCAGACCTTTCTGCTGTTCTCCTACTCATTATGGTTTGGGCATGCTCGCAGAGTGGGGCAACATCCCATTCCTTTCTGACCTCAGATCTGGACCACAAACAGGACCAGCCACTTTATACCTAGTGACAAATTTTAATTACTTGAGAAGCACCAATGCATGGAAATGAGCTGTGTTTTATCTCAAGCTCATCTTGTACAGTCAGGTCTGACCCTTTGTAGCAACAAGCCTTGTTGTTACCCAAGGTTGGAGCAGGCTGTGAAGTAAGAGGTTCCCATCCATGCGCTGGGCATCTGCTACTTTCAGCTGAAGGTTGAGGATCATGTTGCAAAGCTGGGAGCAGCCAAGCAGGGGATGGCATGCTGCAAACAGCTACCACATCGCACAGCAACATCTGCCCGAGTAGCATGGAAGGAAAAGCCCTGTTGCTGGGCAGGGTGATCCCGTTGTTTCTGAAAGCACCACGAAGCACGGAGGCAGAGCTGCCCCTAATGGGCTTTTAAGAAGAGATATATTGTTGTAGTTATTAAAAAATACATAGACACTTAGGAAAATACATAGACACTATGGAAAATAATGACGTGAGTCGCCTTTCTGTAATTGGTTGCACTAAGAAGACAAAACACAACTGGGTTTGTTTAGGATCTTGGTTGCATTACTATGTACATGATGCACAGCAGGCTCAGTGCTGCCTCTCGGTGGCTCTGGGAACTGTAGAAATGGCCACATAGAAATCACCTCCTACGCTATTTCCCTTCAGTGACATACTTTCATTTAAATATCTCCATTTTCTGAAGACTTTCAAATGGAAATGCTGTAAGAAAAATTGATCCATCACCCTACCCAGGTTTCCAGAGCAATAGAGATGCTAGTTAGACAACTGATGCTTAAAGTACTCTGTAGACACTACACAAACTTCATGTGGCCATAACACTTCAGGAAACATGAATTACTCCTACAGCTATTCCAGGTAAAGACAACATTTTCTCGAGCCAGACAATGCATGAACAAGCTTGGGAGATTCTTACACCTTTCCACTATTCTGCATTTTGCCAGCTAATCAGCTTCCAGGGAAAAATATCCAGTTTTGAAGTAAAGTTCCAATGGATTTATATTCTCCAGAAACTCCAACCCCCAGCACATTGGTTGTTGGAGTGGGTGACAACCCACCCATGCTCATGCACCGTGGCTTTCCAGCTCAGGCCCCGCTGCATGGTGCATCCCGGCAGCACTAGGTGGTGTTGCAGAGTAGTTTTGCTCTAAATTAGCAGAAAGGTTTTTTTGTATTGGTTTGATCTACTAACACTACCACAGCCAGGTATGTTTGTATCAGCCAGCCTTCTCAAGACTTACAAAGTTCAGTCAAAACGTGCTGCCCATGGGCTTGCTGAGGAGGGATATACGGCGGACTGCTGTGCTGACCACAGCCTCAGTGGGAGGAGGTGGCTCCCAAGCATCCCTCCACTCCCCACATACCTGGGCATCAGTAGAGGGGTTACATATGTATGGACATTAGTAGTTGCAGCTCCCCAGTAAATAATATTTTCTATAGCCTCAGAAGCTTTTGAGTCCAGTATACCCAGACGCAGTGCTGAAAAGCTCCAGAGAGGATTCCTAGTACTCCATGTCTAAGTATTTTTTTTCTACATGTCTAAGTTTAGGTTAATTTTCTCAATGGATGGATAAAAACTACACACACTCTGTACCTGACTGATCATTGGTAGAACTTATCCCCCTGAAAGAAAGAAAATTTTAAATCAAGTTTTCTATTCTTGGGATTTCCAATTCAAGCATCAAAATATTTCAAAATAATTTAGCTATTTTGAAAGCTAAAAATATTGGCTGCTGAAGGAAAGTTTTTGTTTGAATGCATCCAGCAGAAATACATAACAGACAATAAAATCTTATGTTACGTATGCTACAATGAATGGGGACATAGTAAAGAAAATGTGAATCATACTTGCTCTCTTTTGTGAAGTACTTTTTTATAAAAGGATTATGTAAGGTCTTAGCCATACTAAGGCTGTTTATAGTGAAACAAATAAAAAATCCTGAATTATTTCAGTCCCTTGCAGTGTCACAAACTGAATACAGCTTCTATTAAGGAACATCTCTGAGGGGAAGAAAAAAAAGGAAAGAAAAAGCAACTGTGAAAGCTGAGTACCTACCAGATACTTATTAGAAGCATGCTCCTGGGAAATAACTCACTTTGCCATAAACTCTCAAATTCTTGCAGCATTCACTGGATGGCTTGGTCTAATGTGCTCGGTCTTGACTAGTTGACAGTAGTCAAACCTTGCGTCTGTTTCCATTTTGTAGTAATAGGGTAATTTTAACTACAGTGCTTGTTCACAGTAGAAAATGCTCCTGTGGCATACAGCACTAAAACCTCCTACTGTGAAGATTTGGCACTTAGGCTATCACCATTAAAATCTTATTAATTCTAATTATTATGCCATTCCCTGAAGAATAAACCATGTTGCATCTTCATAAAGTGCATAATGGGTACCTATTTCCGTGCTCTCCATAATTCTAACACATGGTATTTGCTTTCACTCCCACTTTCTAACTCCTCTCTTTCCAAGTATCTCTTTCAGCTAACACAAGCTTTCTGCTGGGTGACTTTCAGCCCTTAGGCCACTGCTGAATTTATTAATATTTATGCACATTCCCACAGCCTAGTTTGGAAGACAGTTTGGTGGGGGTTTTGGTTTGGTTTTTTTTTCTTATTATTTTTAATTTTTGTTTTTCAGTATCATTGAGCATAATAGTATCCACACCACATGCATTACAAAACAGATTTGACATGGTTTTATTCCCAAGCTAAAGGTAAAATGCAAGTATCTCAGCCTCCCAGCCATACGCCTGCTCCCAGGCTGCTGGATAACTGCTTCAACTCCTGCCCCTGCAAGTCTGTCCCATTGCAGGCAGCTGTAAGAAATATATTTGGGAATTTCCCTGACTGCTAAAAAAAGGGACTTTTGATAATAAGATGTAAGAAAATATTGCTGGAAAGCGTGCATGCTGTACTTTGAGCTACAAAGGATTTCTATACTATACTTTCAGGCATAAAAAGTATAAAAGTATAAATATGTAGTTTATATTATTTTTTTCTGTATTTTATATATCCTTTCTAAAAGTGCAAATTATGCATCTACCACACATATATCAACCAATTCTCTGTATAATTTTAGGTGCATGAATAGCGCCGATGAAATTAGCACACACAGTTGGGAATACATTTAATTTCTCTCCCAGCTCAGGCTTACTGTGCAAGGTATAAACCTAAGTCCTGTCATTGCTCTAAATGTGATTCCCTGAACTTTAAGTTATATAGAGCCATTGAAATTTCTTAAATCAGAGTTGCTTTTGTGCAACCAGGGGTTGCACATGAAGACCAAACAAGTCCAAGCTTTACAAGGAGATGGAACAGATCTTAGTCTTCTGTTGTAAAATCTACATACGAAACACCCCCAATATTTCTAAATCATCCTGTTTTTATGTAGCTGTAACACTTTGTCACACTATACACTTCCATACAATATTGGTCTATACAGCGAATTAACAACACCTTTTGACAAAGTGCTATCTCCTGCCACCACCGCAGTGTGATAAAGGTACTTCTACATTTTTCATTATTCAAGCACACTCCCAAGCACCCAGAATGAGCAGTGAAATACTTAATGAGACATTTATCTAGTCTATGTATTTTACATTTTGCTGATAGCATAATGAGGCAGAGGTATTGAAATGAAACATCCCTAACATTTCACATAATTTTCTACTTCCACTCCACCATTTTTAGTATTGCTTTTGGGTTTTTCACTGTTCGATGTTTTGAACTTTATCATCACTATCAATAATCACTATGTCAAATGCAACACTCTGCCACGCTTTTTTGGCTGAAAGAATGCCTTACCATTTATCTTCAAGCATATTAGGAAGATGATTGCAGTCTAATAAATATAGCATCAATTTCTCATTCACTTTCAGTATCTCATGTAGATGTTTCCCACTATTGTTGCTGCATTTTTAGTTGCTTAAACCTTTATCAAAGCTATTAAAAATGTATTCTTCACTGTTCTTAGGAAGCTTTTTATGCCTATTTATACCCATTTCTGCTTTCCATAGAACTCAACGTACTCGAGCACTGGAATTTTTGTCTTTAGTTTTCCAATGATAACCTAAATAAAGAGAAACAAGATTTATGGGAAGATACTGTTTACTAGACTAATTTCTATAGCTGAAAAGTAGCCATCTTATTGGTCAGACAAGTCCTTGTTTAAATCACTGTATTTAATATAACTGGTTATGAATTGGTATTTTCTTTGACTGTTTCTTAATATTGTTTCTATTGATTGTACGGTTTATTTGTGCAACAATCCTAAAGAAGGTCAGAGAATATCCATACAACCATGTATTTTACTTATATGACATTCTCAACTCCAGAAAAAAACATAGAAAGTTTCCTTCATGTGAAAAATTATACTGAGCACTCGCAACTATATCTGAATCTGTCTGAAACTGGCAGAATCTTTCAAAGCTCATGTGCCCACTATCCACTCTTATCAGTGTACCTTCCTGTGCTACAAGGTACATTTTTACTTAGTATAGACATATCCGCCCTATGTAGTCTAGCGCAGGATAAGTGGATAACTCTTCTTTGTGCCCTGCAGAACCCGGTGATATCTTTCGATTTTCAAAAAGCTATGCTAAAACATCTGCATTCATGCAGAACTACTATAGCTTTTTCTGGAGTATCTCAGCCATTATTGATAGTTTTGTTCTCTAACAGTAGTAATTTCTGTGACTGACACCAAACCTGCTGAATCCCACAAGCATGGCAAAGGCAACCAGAGGCATCTCAATGACGAACACCTCTTTTTCCTTGTGGTAGTCACACCATAGGAATCATAGGAGCTCTAAGCCAACACAAATAGATGCTTCTTCCCTGCTGAAAAAGAAACACAGTCCACAGGCCCTAGACTCTTCAAATCCACTGAAAAAACATAAGAAGGAATATATGTGTACTGGAGAAAGAGGTCAGAAGAGTTTGCATACTGAAAATATGTCTGTTTCTGTATTGAAAATAAGGGAGATATGAATATTTACATTTTTATTTATATTTTACTTCTGCACAGAAATATTCCTACTATACTCATTCTTTATTTGAAAATTATTAGAAGAAAATAACTTTAAAGAAAAAAGATAGTATCTCTGATTAAAAGAATTAACTTGTCTATAAAATCGCATTTATTTTCCATTATCCTGTTGTTTGGAAATATTTTTCAGCCTTCTCTTCCCATCTCCTGATAAAAAACACATTAGTCTCCCTTTCTTTTCCTAATCTGCTGGTACAAATATCAGACTTATAAAAATGATTGCTTCTCCCCATGGGAGTCCTTCATAAGCCTGATGGCACCCTCTGGATTTGCCCATTTCCCAAATGTAATCCCATCCACCCATAAAGCCCATTTCATTTAATCCCATCCAGCCATTCAGCTGAAGAGAATCGGCGAGGGCTTTGGTGTGGGGCTGCTAATCCCCTTGCTGGGCAGCAGCCCTTCACCTCCCCAGTGCCGGGCAGGGGACAGCAGCTGCCTGCTCTGGGACACGATGGCATTTTGCACTAGTAAAAGGCACCAACACACCCGGTGCCCTTGTTTACTTTGTTCAAATTGCACAGCTCACAGGTCTGTCCCACTGTAGTAACCAATTCTAAGTAATTATAAAGTAGGGATAGAATAAAACAATTATAATGCACACTATCAAGTAACACCTACTGCAGATGTTGCTTAGCCAAGTAGTTGTAACAATGGAGTAAGGCAGTGTGGAAAAAGAGAAGGGATGTGTAACATACGGGATATAAGGAGAAAGCAAACTCTCAAGTCAGCTGTGTCCCCAGACTGGGCTGTGTCAGTGTTGTGGGATCACTGAGCCACAGAAAGGGAGAGAGCCTTGCGCCCTTCCATACTGCTCCTAAAGTAACAGGTAATACAGTAACCACTGCTTAAGCCTATTATGCACTGCTGGAAAACATAGACAGTCTTCAATGGTAGTATAATAAATAAATAGCATAAACAAACAAAGAAAGAAAACCAAACGAACCAACCAACCAAATAAATGAATAAATAGAACCCCAACACAAAAAAAAAAAACCAACAAACAAACAATAAAAGAGGCAGTAGAGAACAACTGGAAAACTCCCTCAACTTACATCAGAAGCTGTGAATGGCAGTTACCAAGATATTATATTTTTCTGCCCCCAGCCTTTATAATACAGTGCAATGACCTGGGTATGTAATGAATCTGATTTTTCACCTTTTTTTGTGCCAGAAAGTGCGTTCACAGCACAGTTAACATCACAAATCTGCTACATTGGTAGCATACATGGAAAAAGCTTCCTGCCTTGGCAGGATCATCACTATTTTGGTGTGAACTCAAGTCAGTCAGAGCATGGACATATTCTTAGATAAGTCAGATGGGCTTCCAAAAGCACAGTTGCAGCTGGACACAAGGCAACCCAATTATCAGGCATAGTTTTGAATAATTAAACCGCACAGTGCTTGTACAATTGTCTTAAAGAACTCATAGGCGTCTGTCCTGAAGCATAAATTGAACGATACAGCCCTTCACATAATCTTCTGTCCACATACAAAAGCCTGACTCTAATTTTGGGGCACTGTTTTTCTTCAATAACTGCATTTATTTCCTAAAATAAGATCTACAGCTAAACAAAATTCATATAACATGTCTTTGGCCAAATTCACCATGCTTCTGCACTCAGGGTACTCGAAAAGTTAAAATACTTGAGATGAATGAGATTGCCTTTGAAAAGTTTCTTTGCACCACAGAATAAGGCCAGATTTAGTCATTCTCATATGTAACGTATGAAGTGGCCCAGGAGTATTCTATTTTTTTTCTAAGCATTTAACACTTTCAACAAATGGATTTTACTATTTTTGTCATCATATTTTTTCCACATACTGTATTTGTACTTTCCATTCCAGTAAATAGATTATTAATCGTGTTAGCACAAAAAGGATAGCTTTTGTAGCCTGTTTTGAATATGTTCCAATATAATGAATTATAACTAAAAATCCTGAAGCACCCAGATGACAGGCAAAGATTACCACATCTGTCAGATTCCAGTTATAAAAAATGGAAGTTAATTTGCTGGAGTGTCATGTATTTAAGTGCACTGCTCATGTTAAAGTTTATTTGGTTATATCCTAACAATTTAGGTCAACCGAGTCAAATAATACAACGACACCAGACTGAAGTCTAGAAGGCTTTTCGCCTCCTGTCTTAGCCCTTCATCTTGAATTGTCAATATTCTCCAAACTTCACTATCGCTGCCAGAATTGACATTGGAATCTGCAGCAGTATTTGCCTTAATCCAATATTTGTCTCATTCCCACTTCTTACTCTCAGTATTTGCCTTATTCCCGAGTGTTTTAATTTTTGTGTTTGTCATATGTGTTCCTCATTCCCAAAGACTCATCTGACCTGGTTTCTTCTCATTGCATCTGTAAATGATGGTGCAGTGCATGCATGTGTAATACAGGACACCACAGAAGTGGAGAATAATGACTGGGAAGACTCAGCCGGCGAACACCAATCTGTGGAAGTACAGCTCCCCTTCCACTAGTGACCTTTGCTGCCTGCTTTCATCTCCCACTTGTCATATTTTTGACATGCAGATTGTATGCACTCAGACAACTTGTTACCCAAGCCCTAATAAGTCAGGCCAAAGCCAGTGGGAACCCCTCTCCCAACAAGCATGGGAAGCCCTGAAGTGCTTGCTGGGCACAGACAGAACATCAGTTCAACAGGCCTCTGTGTTGCCTTCTCAATCCCGTATCTCAGCTGTTCCAGTGAAGAAATTACATATATTGCCCAAATCCAGCATATTAACCAGTTAAGATGAGAAGGAGGAAGAAAAAAAGGAAGGAGGGAAAGGTGATAGAGAGGGTGCTGAAAAGGAGAATGAGAGAGGGAAAGAAGAGGGAAAGGCAAAGAAAGAAAGAGAAGAGAGAAATAATTTTTTATTCTTAGGTCAAGATGAATATAAGACTCAAAATGTCCAGGGTTAAAAAAAGGAAAGGGCAAAGACAGATATAAGGAATATAGATGCACCCAATCTACCTGTAAAAGGAAATCTCCAGATTAATAGACTAAAGACCATATAGAAACTGGTAACTCATCAAATTGCATGTTCCTGAGCAAATGAAACCCAAGTACAAAACAAAAACTTTTGCTCCTGAATGGCAGCAGCAAGAAGGTGGCTCTCGGGACTCCCCAGTTGGTTAGACAGAGCTGCCACTGAAGGAAGATGATCACTTTGCTAGAGACATCAGACCGCTCTGAGGTGTCATTTGTGTAGGTCTGAAGCTGCTAAAGCAGTCAGTGGATGGTTGGAGAAAGACTCAAGTACAATAGATACTATACAGCAGCACTGAGACTGGAGTTGGATTAGATGCACCATATCACTTGATTATGTCCTAAAGCAATGAGCTGCTGCACAGCCACACGCAGCTCTGGGAACTGATCCCAGTTAGCAAAACAGGGTAGGTAATCTTCGTTCCCACTCAACCCCTAACTTCTCTATGATGCCTGAAATCCATTAATTCAAACACAAAGCTTTTCATCTCACAGATTCTTCACATAAACCCACCTCCCAAGAGCTTTTTGACTTTTTCACAGGGCTTGAAATATAAAAGGGATGTGATGTCTGAGGCATTTTACAAAACACATGCATGCATCACTGACTTGACTCATGTTCACACATTTCTTGTGGGAATTGGCTCCTGTGGGAGTCGCTTCCCTTAGTTCTAAATCTGCTTCAGATCACCTGCAGAGGAATCCAGCAGATTCCTCCACACAAGAGTCTGATGACACCATGCTGAAAGGAACAGAGATTACAAATTTTGTGCCAGAGGGCTATTAATTCTTAGTCTCCTATTATGTGAAATCTACGTCAGCTACTGCAGTAGTGATGTATAGTATAGATTTTCACCCCAAATAAAAGGATCTTTGCTACCTTTTCTGTGATATATCTTCTTGATAAACCAGTCTATATGCCCAAATAGCTCCATCTCAATTATTGGCTGAATTATTATTATTAGTTTATTATTGCAATTATTATTCCAAGGTTCTGTAATGTCTTCAAAAGGACATTCCCTTGACTAAAATGGTTAAAGAATTAAAAGAAAGAGAGGATGAAGGAATGGAGAAAAAGAGATGTGAACAGTAAGAGAAGCGAGCATTAGTCAGTGATTGTATCACAAAAAGACACAAAATTTTGCAAGAGTCCTGAATCTGAGATACATGCGACAGGCATAGCAACCCAGTAGTGTCTTTTAACTGTGTTGTATGATACACAGAAACTGCAGATGGGTAAATGTGGAGAGCGTCTTGTCCAGTGCTTGAACAAGATCTGGCAGAAAGTACTTGGCAGCAGCAAACATGCATGAGAGAGGGGGATTACAAGGTGGGTTAAAACACTTGCAGAAATTTATGCCACTTCAATAAAAGACACATATCTACAAATAGGAAGCTGAATTCCTAGTTTAGCCAGTTGTTGTGGTTTAAGCCCGGTCAGCCATAAATCAGAACCATGTAGCTCGCTCTCTTGCTTCCCCCCTTAG